>VXBP01006357.1:14708-48943 GCA_013400115.1 Rhinopomastus cyanomelas | reverse complement strand
GAATGAGGTGGGTGCCCTGGAGACAGAGGATGCAGAGAAGGCAGAGATACTCAACACTTTCTTTGCCTTTGTCTATACTTCTAGGGGCAGTCTTGCTATTAAGCCCCAGACTGCTGAGACTCCAGAGGAAGTTAAGGCAAGAGACGAGCCTGCCTTGGTTGATGAGGACTGGGTTAGGGATAAGTTGATTGAATTGGATGCGCACAAATCCATGGGCCCAGATGGGATGCACCCGCGTGTGCTAAGGGAGACGGCGGAAGTCACTGCTAGGCCACTCTCCATCATCTTTGCTAGGTCCTGGGGAAGGGGAGAGGTGCCTAGGGACTGGAAAATAGCAAATGTGACCCCAATCTTTAAAAAGGGTAAGAAGGAAGACCCAGGCAACTATAGACCGGTCAGCCTCACCTCCATCCCAGCAAAGGTGATGGAACAATTTGTACTAGAGGCTGTCTCCAGGCACATCAAGGACAGGAGGGTCATTAGCGACAGTCAGCATGGCTTTACAAAAGGGAAGTCACGGTTGACCAACCTGATAGCCTTTGATGAGGGCGTAACCAGGTGGATGGATGATGGCACAGCAGTGGATGTCATTTATCTCGACTTGAGTAAAGCATTTGATACGGTCTCTCACAGCATCCTTGCAGCCAAACTGAGGCAGTGTGGCCTATATTTTCAGGAAGTGAGGTGGATTGTAAACTGGCTACAGGGTAGAAGTCAGAGAGTAGTGGTCAATGGGACAGAGTCTAGTTGGAGGCCTGTATCTGGTGGAGTGCCTCAGGGATCAGTTCTGGGACCGGTCCTGTTCAATCTATTCATTGAATATCTATTCATTAACTCCTGGACAAACTTGGACACAAGAAGGAAGCCTACAGAAGGTAGAAGTAAAGATAGGTAGCCAGGGAAAAATAGGGAGGAATCGTCCATGTAGCCAGGTTTCAGGTTAGGGAAGCCAAAGCTTCTGGCCAGGGACATGAAGGAAAAAAATAACAGTTTCTATAGGTATATCAGTGAAAAAAGAAAAATTACAGAAAATATGGGACCTCTATGGAGAAAACAGGTGACCAGGTTAGTCGGGAGATGGAAGAGACTGATTTTTTTTACCTCAGTCTTCACAAGACAAACACTCAAATCACACTAAGTCAAAGAAGTCAAAGACTGGGTCTGGGACAAGTACCATCTATGGTGGGGGCAGACCAGGTTAATGACCACAGAAAGAACCTTAAGGTTCACATGTCCATGAGACCTGATGAGCTATATCAATGCGTCCTGAGGGAACGGGTGGATGTAATTGCAGGCCATTATCCATCATATTTTAGAAATCATGGCAGTCTGGTGAAGTTCCTACTGCCTAGACAATGGAAAACATAACTCCCATTTTTAAAAAAGATAAAAAAGATGATGTGGGAACTACAAGCCAATCAGTCGTACTGGTGTTTCCAGTAAGGTAACAGAGCAGAGGTTAATGGAAACTAAGCTAAGGAACATGAAAATTAAGAAGGGCATGAATGACAACAGCACGGCTTTAGTGAAGAGCCCTCCCTAGAAGTGTTAAAGCCAGGCTGGAATAGACTTTTGGCAAGAGGTGCTTTTAGTGAGATGTGTCCCTGCCCACAGCAGGGTGGTGAGAATTGGATAATTTTTAAAGTCCTTTCCAACCAGAACAATTCTATGATTGTCTTAACTAGCCAATAATGAAGAATCTTTTATAATCAACACAGTTATGTAGTTAAGATTCAGCAATGTTTTCTAAGTCCAATCGCACATAAAAAACACAGAGGTTAACCTACAATTCAGATGTTTCTTTCCTTTTAGGCTATAGAAAATTTTTGGTACCAAATGATTTTGTAAATTTCATCAAACTTAATTACAGTGAATTATTCATTTTTGTCTTAATAAGCTTTTACCAGTCTTAGTTATGTCATGAAATCCACCTTGAACATGGCAAGTATTTAGATTCAAGCTGAGATGCCAGTTCTGAGGACACTATGGTCTCGGAAAGCTTGAAGGCTCTCATTTAGGATAGGTCAGTGTTTTTTCTCGTCGGGTAACGTTGGTGCCATTTAGTGTGGACTATGACTCAGGCAGAACAAGCTTTGGGTCTATTTCCCATGCAAAAGACATTTCAGATGTTGTTAGGGAGTGCTTATTCACTCCAATTCACTGTAGTTTTACCTAGGACAAGAAGGTACCAAGTGGTGTCAACTCATTGCTTTCAGAAGGCAACATCAGGAAACATTAGACAATCCCAGCTCCCTGCACTTGTAACTAAAATAACATGAAGTTGACTAGGGCTGACACTGCAACATGGCCCAGTAGGAGGTCTGCACCACCACAATGGCATCTTGAAAGGATAGCAGAAATGTGCAGCTTTCTGTAGTTGATTATACACACTTACAAGTCCTTCTCATGAGAGAAGTACCTTCCCTCACCATCCCTCTTACATTGCTCAATGTCTTATCTGGTATTTCCAAGCAAATAACAATTGCATTCTCTAACTATGGGACTTTTCTACAGTCCACCAAAGACTACTGCGTCAGCAACACCACTGGAGCACTCAGTGTTAACTCAAGTTACTTGGATAGAGATGTGCCATGGGTTGGGGAGGAAAAACAACACAATTAGATACAAAGCTCTCCTTTGTAGCTGTTTAAAGAAAAATGATCATACTAGCTTTGGCAGACTCTGAAAATTAATAATCAGGTGCTTTGGAGTATGAAAATCTGGAGAAAAGTTATTTAGGACCTCAAGTTTGTCAGTGCTATTTCAAGCGCTGAATATTAGCTGAATTGTAGTCACAGAAAGATTCCTCTCATGTGCCGAAGTTGGATAGATGACTGCATGGATTGAGGGAACTACTGTCTTCATGTACAGATCCACTTCCACTGAATGCTGTGAACTTTCCTCAAATACATGAAACTTCACTACTGGAAGATAAAATAACTTATCAGCAAACGCATGACTAGAAACATGAGACTTATTCATAGAACACTACAATTTCAAGTTTGTTCCTCCTCACCTTCTTGGATCTGATGAACACTGACACAACAACATGATTAACTGATGCTCTTTCATCATGAAAGTACTCAACCTTGTTGACACATTGTCCAGCAATTTCATTGTAAATAATATTCACAATGTTCATAATGCTCTCTGTGACTCTGACTAATTTCATCATTGTTTTAGGGAGTTTTTCATCTGGTATATATAATAATGATCTACAGAAGAGTAGTTTACTTTAATTTGTAAAGTGCATGATTAAAAGAGCTGAACATCAAATACAAATTTAGCCAGTCTGCTCTCTGCTTACAGTAGAAATTTGTCATCATAATTACAAGATTGTACTGCAAAAGCAATTGCGGAGTCACATAATATACTTTGGTTGGAAGAGACCTTCAAGAAAATCAACCTTTGACCTGGCACTGCAAGTCCATAAGTGCAAGGCCCACATCTCACTTAAATGCCTTCAGGGATGGTTACTCCATCACTGCCCTGAGTGGAGTAACTAACCCTTTTGGTGAATAAATTCTTCCTAACATCCAGCCTAAACCTCACCTGATGAAGCTTGGATCAGTTCCTCTAGTCCTATCACTTAGTTACATATCAGAAGTTAAGTAATGATCAACAGTCAAATTACATACATCCTGGAAGGATGGATTTTTTTTTACTTAGTCAATGTAAGCATGGATCTGTTTGTTGGGTATTTCATTTAATACCTTTATTGCCATAGTGCCAAAAACCAGAAGTCAAACATTAAGCAATAATTAAATTTTTAATCTAGGAGTCTTTCTCTGAATACCTAATAGTAATGAACATTAAAGAAAACAGAAATATCTACAAGTTTGCATTAAGTCCCATTTCTACTCATCAGAGACTGGTCTAAGCATGTGATAAATGAAAAAATTGTATTGAGACTATGTAACACACACGTTAAAAAAAAAGTAAAGGATTAAAAAAAAAATACAGGGTTAAATTTCAAAATCCCATTTAGGAAACAAAACAAAAAAAAAAAAATCAGTTTGCTCAAATAAGGGATGGGATGCTCTCCAGAAGGACCTCGACAAGCCTAAGAAGTGGGCCCGTGAGAACTTTGTGATGTTCAGCAGGGCCAAGTGTAAAGCCCTGCAGTTCAGACAATAAAGAGTATTAATCCTGTCTGGGAGATTGAGCAGCCCTGCAGAGAAAGACTTCAGCACACTGGTGGACAAAAAACAGGCCATGAGACGCAGCACACAGGAAAAATTAGAACTTTAACATAATAAAGTTGGTACTGAGTAGCACTTAAATGGTGACTGCTCAGATAAGAGCTTCTTGATAAGTTCTGAAGAGCCAGCTAATACTACCATGCTACTTTATTTTCTGAATAGCTTTCCTTTCACTATGGACATGCAGCACAGGAACTTTAGACACAGCCCACTAAAATGACACACTCATGATCATTTGCTTTTGACAGGTAACTGCTTCTGAAGACTTACAAAAATCATCAGTGCTTCAAACAGAATGTGTGAAAGAGAGAGAAGCATGTAGATAGAGTATTCTTAAGACAGTATATTAAAAAAAATCTGATACTTCTCTTCCAAGACTTGACTGAAATGCATTTTTTTTCTACTTAGAAATCTTTTCATAGAATATTTCTACTTAGAGCCTTTAAGTTTGGTTTATTACAAAGATTTTATGACATTTTGAAAGTAGAAGATGACATTGACTTACACAGAGTTTCATAAGAAAGGGGTACAGGGATACAGAAGTGGGTTCTATAATGGTCTTCTGTTATGCCATACAGAGCCAGTTCCAGCCACCCCAGACAGACTCATTGCAAGACACTGTTGAGTCATTAAGTTATTCTGGTGGTTTCTCTATGATAATGTATATAAGAAAGCGTAGAAAATGCTAAATAGTATTTGAAGAGTCATGAAAAAATGTGAAACAAACAGCTTTGTGGACGCCAAAGTCAGTGAAGAAGGATGGGGGTCAGGTGTTTCAGGCACTGGAGCAGAGGTTTGCTTGTAGCCTGTGAAGACCAGATTGCCCCCATGCAACTTATAGAGGACCACAGTGGAGCAGATACTTACACTGCAATCCACTGAGGTCCCCATGATGCAGCAGGTAGATACAGCTTTAAAGAAGCTGTGGCTCCATGTAGGAGAAAGACCAGGAGCTAGTGGAGAGAAACCTATACAGTAGCTCATTTTATGGCGAGGACTAAGGCTTGTGGGAACTCAGGCTACAGCAGTCTGCAGGACTGTACGCCATGGACAGGGTCCATACTGGAACATTTCATGATGGACTGCACTCAGTGGGGGCCCCAACCTGGAAAATTGTAAAAGTGTAAGGACAAAAGTGTGGCAGAGAGAAACAGCCTTGATAACTGACTGCAATGTCCATTTTCCATAGTCCCCTTCTGATTGCATTATTTATATAGGAAGAGGCAGACATGTTGAGAATGAAGTTGTGCCTGGTAATAATGTGGTTGAGGGTATGATGGTTTCAGTTTTGTCTTTGTTTCTCACTACCCTAGTCTTCTTTTTAATTTGCCATAAATTAAATTAATCTCCCCCCAGCCAAGTCTAATTTGTTTGCTATGGTAATTGAAGAATTTTTTCCTTGCCCTTATCTTGATTTAGACTCTTGTCCTATTTTCTTCCTGCATCCTGCTGGGAGTAACAGCACAGCTAGGTGGGCATCAAACAGCCATTCAAGATGAACCCACTACACAGTAGCATACAACATAAGATTGAATTTATTTCAACAAAATGAAAATCCAGATAAAAGCTAAGTAGTTAAGTCTGTCTTCTCTTTTTTTATATATAAATATTCAATTTTCTGAACACTTTATTATCTACAACTGGACAATGGTGGTGCTTTTTCCCTAGTTATGATTGAAATGAGACATTAAATCTCTTCAGAGTGCATGAGGAAATGAAGAGGCTAGACTTTTTTTTACATGCACTAGACAAGCATTAATAAATTCTAAAGATCATCCACAGGATTCCAGCTGTTTTATCAGATATAGGCATAATTCTGTGATGTGTTTCAAAAGACATTTAACATGAAGTACATTTTAGTCCTACTGAATTCAGGAGAACTCATCAGACAGGAAATTATGCAACAGCTTATATTCAGATGGAAATTACAACTTATGACATTAAAACATATTCTTTAAAGCAATGCCATGAATTTCATATTGATCAAGAGCCTTAGTTTGTAACATCTAGTATTAGAAAAATACATAACACAGGTAAGTGAAGAACAAAAGGTAAAGAAACACTTTATCATTACACAATTATACCAAGAAAGCCTGTATTATCTATACTATAATCAAAGAATGACAAAGGTTGGAAGGGAGCTTAAAGATCATGTGGTTCCAACCCCACTGCACAAGCAAGGGCATCTTCACAACATCAGGTTACTCAGGGCCCCATGCCACTTGCCCTTCAACACTTCCATGGATGGGGCAGCCACAACTTCCTATGCCAACCTATTCCAGCATCTCACCACCCTCACAGGAAAGAACTTTTTCCTAATGTTCAACCTAAATCGCTCCTCTTCAAGTTTGCAACAATTTCCCCTCTCACTTTGCATCCATGGAAAAAGTCCAACCTCAGCCTTCTTGTAGGCCCCCTTCAGATACTGGAAAACTACTAGAAGGTCACCTCGGAGCCCCCTCTTCTCCAGGTTTAACCACCCTAACTTGCTGAGCCTGTCCTCAGAGGGAAGGTGCTCCAGCCCTCTGATCATTGCTCTCCTCTGGACATGTTCCAGGAGCTGTATGTCCTTCTTATGTTGGGGATTCCAGAACTGGACACAGCACTGCAGGTGGAGTCTCAGAAGTGCAGAGTAGAGGAGCAGAATCACCTCCCTCAACCAACTGTTGATGCTGCTTTTGATGCAGCCCAGGACACGATTGGCTTTTTGGGCTGCAAGCACGCACTGACCACTCATGTTAAACTTCTGGTCCAACACCATTCCCAAGTCCTTCTCAGTGATGTCCTCAATCCCTTCTCCTCCCAGTCTTTACTGTGCACAGGATTGCCTCCATTTATATACAGAATCATGCACTTGTCCTTGCTGACCTCTTGAGCCTGCTGAGGTCTCTCTGGATGGCTTCCCTTCCCTTCAGTTGTGTGGACTTCACCACACAGTTTGGTGTCGTCAGCAAACCCATTACTCATAATATTGCCAGGAAAAACTGAAAACCAACTGAAGATTTTACACACTGTAATGATCAGTCCAAATAATAAAGAGTACTTCATATCACTATCAATGCTGCTTACATGCACATATACGCATAAATGACAGCCCAACTACTGCTGAGCTTGAAATAAATAATAGCCAAACACACAAAGAAAAACAAAAACAGGATAAACTGCAATGGAGATTTACGAGAACTGAATATGCTAAAGGAATCTAGTATATTTCTTTCATAAATACCTGGGTTTTAGACACGGAGAAGTAGTAGCAACTTTTATTGAGACTCCACTGATCCATATTCTCAAGTAAAGTTATAAGAAATGGAAAGTTAATGGTCAAAATCAAAACAAACTGGGATTCTCATAAGGACTCTACAATACACGATAAACTATCTTGATTGCCACTGTCACATTAATATCCTACAACCTTCCTTTTAATTAAAAAAAAAAAATATTCAAAAACTACAAAAAAAATTGAAAGATGTCCCCTAAGAAATCAGGGCATCAAAGCTAAACAGAACAGATCCTCATTGTAATTCACAGTCAACCATTGACCTTGTCTGATCTGAAGCTTTAGAATCAATCTATACATAATTTTAAAAGTCTCAGTCTCAGGTAAAAATCAATGGGACTTGGGCAACCACATCTCATATGCTTTAGAAGATTCTCCCTTCTACTGCTTCAATCCACAGAGAATGCATATGAAAACAAAATAAAACATGGTAGAAAAAGATTAAGAAAGATAAAAGTAAGCATTTCAGAGTAAATACGAATGATTACATCAGCACTTTTCAGTACCCTGGTACACTAGTTCCCTATCAGACAATTTTATCAACTGTGGCTTAAGGCTGAATGATAGCAAAATCTACACCTCAAACATTATACCACCTGACAAGACTGCAGAAAAGCATACTGAACATGAGAGAGGCATCAAACTGGCAACACAATCTGCAAACTTGCAATGTCATGAACTCCATCAAAACCTTGAAATAACTAAGATATCATAAATTATCTACACCTCAAGAGAAAAATATCCTTTTTTGAAAGAAAAAAACAAAAACAAAACCCAGTGTGTTTGCTTTGAGTTCTCTTTCATGAACAGTGCATAAATATACAGATAGTTGAAACCTGTACCTAGTACAATGCTGTTAGACAAGTGTGTCTAGATAGTACCACTTCTGCTTATGTTTACTAGCTGTTCACATGGACACACAAATATACGTGCAAAAGTAGTTATTTGTCAGGTGATCTACAGATGTCATGTCTCTGCTAAGCACCTCCTTCAGTAGCAATTGTTCTGGACTTGAACTCTGAGAGGGATTTTGATTGAAAGGATTCTAGCAGATTTGTAATCAAGATGAAAATAAAGGTACAAAACCAGCTTTCTGATCTGTCTTCAAAAATTTTCTTGATATATGGCAATCTAACTTGTTCTCTGAAAACATAAAACTAAGGAGTGTTTGCCACTGTTGGTGTAAGGAAAAGATTCAAGCTCCAACCACTGCAGGTTTCTAGCTGTCCAAAAGGGCATTGTTATAGGGCAGAAATAGGAAGAGGAAGACATGCAGTTAAGTGAAGGCAGTTACACTTGTCATATCCCAAATGAAAGGAAGTAAAACAGATGATGGAAAACAGAAAGAAAATGCTGCGTGTATCATCTGGTATTACTGCTGGTTGACCTCCTTTTCATTCTGTGTAGCATTGACATTACTACTACCTCAACATGACAAAAGGAGAAAAATCACTTACGAGACCATTTAGAAAATGTTAAAGGTAGGAGAGAGCAGACACAGAGGGAAAAGAAAAATAATGACTGAAGGAACAAAGAATTATGCTCCAGGCTGTGAAAAGCTAATTTCTGCCCAGAGAAGTCATAGTAGTATCGGTATTACCATTGTTTGCATGACCTCATATTAGATCAGTTGCTTCCAGGAAATAAAAATGTATCTGCTCTAGAAGAAGGTAGAGCCACCAAGAATCTTGTATAGTGACAACCATTGCAAGCACTTCTATTATGCAATTGTACTGTTTTACATTATCAGGAACATTATTCTATGTAATTACTATTATTCTATTCCTGAAAAAAATATAAAACATAGAAATAATACTTGCTATTTCACATATTAAAGATTCACTTACTTAAATATTATTTGGAAATACTTATTCTGACAAGTTGTTTCATGATCTGGTTCTTTTCAGAATATCTATAAACCAATTAATTTATTAACTTGGATCATTCATTATTTTATGTTCAATCAATTGGTCAAACAATGCATGTCTAATACTTACAATGAAATTAAGACAAGCTGTAAAAGATTCCCTCCTTTTCTTGATGAAACTTACCAGTACAATTCTATGCCTAGAAGACAGATGATGAACAACTGCACTAGAAAGTTACTAAACCGTATTTGTGGGGAAAAAAAAGCTATTTGTAAGACATTTTGACCTAGTCCAAACAAAAGAAATGGGAGAAAGGCAGAGAGATGGTAGGCATTGTAGCAAAGTTATAAATAAACCTGAAAACAATATGAAGTCCATATTCTTTGATGTAAATAAAAGTCAGGCTGCTACATATTTCCGTATTACTTACATTTCACCACTGTATTTATTTGCTGAATATACTGTATTTATTTACTGAATATTTCCTTGAGATACTTTCAACATTCGGATCAGATTTCAACTGCAGTGCTTCATCTATAATGCACTTAATCTTATTCTTTTTATAGTAAAAAGTAGGTGAAGCAGATGTCACATAGCTAGACATTAATAACAGGTTTACATATTGCAATGGAAAATATATTTAATTTAGTGATTTCTACCTACTACAGCGATAAGGTCTTCATATTTGAATATGAAAAGTGCTTTTCAAAAGAGGCAGAATTCACATACTTTGAATATTAAATAGTTCAAATGTTCTTTAAAGAACACTATTCTGGAGTGCTACCACGAGACACTTCTCAGCATTAACCCATTCTGTAAGGTAAACCATAAAACAAACCTGCATGAAATTTGGAAATGTTTCTATTGCTACATACAGTAATTTGGCTTAATTAAGACAATTCCAGAATTACACAGAGGGACAGCAATAGATGCAGAATATGTTACTAAGATCATTATAAACACATGAATGTACAAGACCTTTATAATCTATGTGCTGCCACAGAATAATACAAGACTTGCCTTTCCCAAGGAAAATTAAAAGATCCTTAATTATGAACCTATTGCATTGACATTAACTTAATAAAAATTATTTTAGCAGTCTTTTATTACATAATTGGGTGTTAAATATCGCATCTAATCCACATTTGAGCCCTCTCTTAATAGAAAACTGTAATTAACATGTACAACTCCTGTATACACTCCTTGGACTATAAAGACACAATTTTTAAAACGTAGCAAGAAATACCAAATACCCTGATTTGCCCATACTAATCTTATTTCAATCTGTAAAATTTGCATTTTTAACTTAATTTGACAATTTGGCTGTCATTGCTTAATTCTGAACATTTTACACAGCATCTGATCTTAAGCCTTGAATTTCATTTAATAGAATTAGTCTTCACTCAAATCCATAATTATAGCACAACTATATTTTCTTTGTCTTTTGTAATTAAGAAAATTTTACAGAAACACTTTCTTGTATGCTCTGTATATGCAGTTTTGACATGAGATGAACAGAAAAATGCATTTGTCCTTTTTTAATTTGTTTTTAAGTAAAAGCCGGAGGTAACAGCAGGATCTGATTAATCATTATTAGGAAACTTTACAGAATAACAGAATATTAGGGATTGGAAAGGACCTCAAAAGATCATCTAGTCCAATCCCCCTGATTGTTAAAAAAAAGTTGTAGGGAACACTACAAGATTACTTTTTTCAGCAGCAAGACTAGTCTAGGTCTTGAAATCTTTCGTTATGCGGTCAGTCATTTAAATTAGTCCAAAGTATTAACTTTCTTTTTTCTACCTGTGTGTGACATTTCACTGAAGAGTAACTAAATACAAGATAACAGTTGCATTCTTAGGGTGAACTATCATTTTCACTGTGGAAATTCTGCCACTACAAAAAATAAGCACAATGGTTGTCCTTTTTTGTTTGCGATCAGCCCTGAGATTCCTTACAACACAACAAAATAATAAACCCAGGGGGATTAAAAGCAGGTTTTTAATATTTCTTAATTGTTGTCACCATAAGCAGGAAGTTCCCTTATGATTTTGCTGTGCTTGAATTCCAGTTCATATAGTATGTGTCTGCTCAAATGGATTTATTTAATTACATGGCTCCACTGCACACTAGCTGTCAATGGCCAAGATGTATTGTGATGTCCGTTTATTATTTTGAACCCGTGAGAGTGTATTGTATTATAAAGCTTTGGTCACTGTCAGCCTTTTCATTCACTTTTGAAAACAATGGCAATTCAATCCTAATGCCACAACCACTATTTTAACATTGACATAGCACATAAAACCACAACTAATAAATCCTTCCAGTTTTGCTTCAACTTATATCAAGCAGTCTTTATCATAGAATGGTGTGTGTCTAAGATAATTAGGTTTTGTCAGCCATCTTTAAATGTTATCAAGGGGCTAAAAAAATAATGAAGAAAGGATTAAGAATAGTTGTTAAGATTTGAAAATTCACCTGGTTTGAAATAAATGAAAAGTTTATATTGCCTGTCCTTCATTGTAAAATTATATACTCATTTAGAACAAAATACATCTTTTTATTACACTACTAGGACAAGTTCAAAAAATTTGTAAAAATAAAAACTATTCTGTTCATTACACAATTTCTATTCACTGAACTCATGGTATATTTAATAAAGTAGCAAATGATACCAACTTTTTTAATCTAAAGTTTTTCAACACGCAGTTGACGGCACATGAGTCTCGGACTAAACACAATTTTTCCAACTGACTTAATTTGTGCAAAATTTCATCCAAACACTTAAAAACATTTATTATATAGATAACTAAATATGTATTTATGGTAAAGAGATCATTCTGTCAGCCAAAACAATCACAGCTTTTGTGGTCACAGACTTTCAGGCATGGAACAGCACTTCAACTGGCAATGATGCATGCAAGACAGAGACCTCAAGTCACGCAGTTCACTGCATCATTGTCCTTCAACCCTCACAATTTGAAAGGGTAGATTCCATAGTTTTTCTGCCTTGATTGCATATAGCTGTGTTAACACTTTCGAATTTTAGGTTTGTTTTCCATTGTGAATATTGTGTGATTCTGTGATTTTGTGATCTTTATATTTTTAATGCAGAGAAATCTAATCCATTATTATACCACTAATACTGCTCTCCTTCCTTAATGTGTTAAGGAAATAGCTTTTTTTTGTGTGTGTATAGTGTAAGTCATTCCATTCTTAGATATATTTCCATAGATCTGGTAAGGTTAATAATATTTTACTTCCCTAGTTTGACGCCACCAGCTGAAATGCAGTAGAAATAATAAGGGTCATTTATTATTATTTATTTTCATAGCTCCACATACTCCCTAAAGCTGGAAGTCACATCTGAAGATGTTTAGTTTTATTTGGTGCATCTGGGAGAGAGTTCATCCTCCACATACCATGGTCTGGTGTTTGTGGTGGTACCTGGAAGGGTGTTGGTAACACAGTAGTGCTGTGGCTACTGCTGAGAAGTGCTCACAGAGCACCAAGGCTGTGAAGTTGTTTTTTTTTTCTTTCTTAACATTCCTCCAAGTGAGAATGGCTGAGAGATGTGCTGGGCTAGCTAACCTAAACTGACCAACATACCGTATGATGTCAGCATATATATACAATGAAGTTAATGAAGCCAAGGATGAATATTAATCTTAAGTAAATCCAAACAAATCCCTGAGAAAAAAGTTATTGCAAACTGTAGATTAACAGATCACTTACTAGAACTCAACAAGAAGTTTTCAGGCTCATGATCCACTCTACTTACAAGATTCTAGTAGAGAATCATTGAATCATTTAGGTCGGAAAAGACCCTTAAGATCACAGAGGCCACACATCGCTACCAAGTCTACCAATTAAATACTTCCAGGGGTCATGACTGAACCATTTTCCTGGCCAGCCTGTTCCAATGCTTGATAACCCTTTTGTGAAGATTTTTTTTTTTTTCCTAATAGTCTAGAATGTATAATTAGGCATATGAACTCTGGCATATGAACTTGTGAAGTCAGACGCTGTCAAGGACCAAGTTTTCAAAATACCACTATTTTAATTCAGTTCTAACTAATAAGTATGAGCTGAATAGCAGTTTGATTAATTCTAGTGATACAGTATTAGATGATGCAGTAGTAGCTGATTAAAATTACCAGAAATGAGTTTTCAGTCACTGAATTTGGTAAGCAGATTCAGCACTGTAATCCTGAACATCCAACAGGTGAACATCTAACCTGTTACCACTAAAGCAAAATACTATTTGTTTCATACCCAAACCACTTTCATTAAACACCCACAAAACAATTCTTGCACAAAACAATTAATAATGAAAATCAGTTGTTGAAAACCCCAGTCAGGTCTCTTCACATGGTTTATCGTCCATAAAACAGTCAGCTTGGCATTGACCTTTATTTTTCACTGAGGCAACACTTCAAGAAGTAGTCTGTCTAAAAGTAAAACCAACAGCTTAGTTTAACAGGTTTGTTAACAGATTTGTTAGTGCTCTTCACTGACTTAATACCTCTTGACAGCACAAATATCACAAATGAAGAGTTGCATAAGAAACTGAAATTGAAGCTCTTAGGGGATCGAAGATGAAAGCGCTAAGGTTTAATGTTTGTTAGCAAGGGATCAGTGCCAATCAATGTTTTAATTACTTAAACTAATTAAGATAATGAAGAGTAAGCCTACAATAAATTAGAAGTATCTAAACTTTTTATTTTTAGAATGAGACCCTGAGATCTACATTCTTCTTACAGGCACTTAAAGTATGAAGGCTGTGCTAGTTCAGTGTCAGAAAAAGCCCAAACAACAGAACCAATAATACAAGGTTTGCATTAAAAAAACAGCATATACATAAGGAAAATATAACAACACAAAAGCTAGCATTTCTACAGATCCCATAATCTAATAAGCTCTCCAAGCATGTTGAGTTTTAGCAAAATGATAATTCTTAAAATTCCTCGCAGAAGTATAACACTTTTTTTTTTTTTTTTTTTGTAATATAAAGAAAAAACCTCCAGACAAATTGTTTACAAACAATTTGTTTGGAAGGGTAGATCTAGACTTGACATATAAAAAAACTAGACTTTGGCTAATTTCTAATATTCAAAACCAGAAATAAGGTGAGAATGTGTATCTATTTTAATGTGATGAAAGTCTACTACTTAAGCTCTATATTGTGATGTTACTTTACTGACCTGTAATGAGTTTCTGAAACTTACATAAAATTTCTTTCATGACTTTTTCAGTCTATTATTTCCACATGACTACTCATGCTCTGCTTCTACTTTGCAATGCATAATTGACAGCATTTCTGTAACAGATTTCCTGGACATTTATGAAAATTAGAGCATACTTTTGACAGTAGAGAGGAGAGGGGAAACTAGCATGAGCAAGAATAGAGTCATCTGGAGAGGAAAAGGACTGCACAGGAAAAAGCAGAAAGAGTAACAGAAGGACTATAGACTGACTTTGGGTATTTTGGTAGAAATTGGAAAACGCAGAGAAATCTTGCACACTCTGTTAAGAACTTTTACATTAGGAGGGTGAGGATTAAATGTTCCACACAAATTGCAGAAGTATCACCAGCAGTCAGTCAAACACATCAGCTTTCCTTGAAACCATTCATTATTTGCCCTGCATTGTTCTGGCAGCATTCTCTCAAATAGAAGGAGTGCTATTTGCTTATGCTAGTAACTGATTTTTTTGTGACTCCAAAATCTGAAAGTATTAAAATTTACTTGTAGTGTCCAAATGTACTTATGTAACTTGCAGGAACGACAAATACTAAATAATTTTTATTTTTTTTTAAATTGAAATTAAAGAAACTGTTTTGGTGATATGAAGAAGACTATAAGGGCCACACATTTGACAAAACATCTAAAACCATAGAGCTGGACTTGGTCCTCTTACATTAGAGACCTCTTTTATTATCATCAAAGAGAGCCAAGACTCTGAGACTTGTGCATTAGTTTCTCAAGGTTAATGTGTACTTCGCAGGCAAGAATAAGGCACTTGAGCCATACAGACATAGATAAAAACACCATAAAAACTACACACAAAAAATCAGATGCTAAAGGCTTAGCATATCTTCTCAATGTAAGGAGAAAACATTTATTTAAAAAAGCAGCTATAAATTCTCAGGCAAATAAGTGCAGATATTACAGAAAAATCCACATAGATTTACGGGTTTATGCTGCTGAAGGGAAAGGCTTGGTGCATTCCAGATAAAAGGTGATTATTTCTATATATAAAAAAACCTAAGCAATCCAAGGTATCTTGCTATAGTTGAGAATAGTTTAATAATTTGGGTATGAAGATCTACAATTTTCATGTAAATAACATATACAATTTTTATCCACATTTTCCAGCTTCTGTATTTTAAAACTGGGTAAAAAAAATCATGTCCTACTTCAGTTAAAAAGCTGTCTAGCCTTCATTCACATATTCAAGCTTATTTAAAAGCAAAAAATATAACTGAAACAGCACAGGAAATGCATCTATTCATTTTTAGCAATACCTGTAAGTTTGCTATCAAAAGAAAGGAAATATTCCTTTTTATTTTTCCATCCTACACTTGACACACAAAAAAATTCAGAACGATTCAAGGATCAAGTCTGTGCTGACTTTAGTTTTCATTCAATTGTCTACAGGAAACCTATCCATTATATAAATTGAGATGAATCATGAGTTGTCACTCAACTGCTTTTCTCAAGACACCAAATCAAGTCCTGCTCTGTGTAGGTACAGAGCTACTGTCAAGTATTTCATAGCTGAGAAAATGTTCCTAATGGACTTTCTGTCATGGGTAAGTCCCACACATTATTTATGCAAATCTGAAAGCTATTTTTAACATACTCATGTTATCCACACCAATATACTTATGAATCTCCAGAGCATTTCATTTCACTATACTATTTTTAGAAGTCTATAATTCACGAGTAAAATCCAACACTAAGCTGCTAAGTAGAATGCGTATCATCAATCTGAGAGAATCATGTTTGGATAGTTAAGGGAAAACGAGTAGAAATAAAAGCACAACAGAACATTCTGAGCTTCTGTTTCTAAATAGAATGGCAGTATTTGTAAAAAGTTATTAATAATACCTTCTAATAGCATAGTGAGAAGTAAGTGACTTTTTAATGTTAGAGCAGGGTTCCTCAAACCCTGGCCTGTGGGCCGGATACAGCCCCTCAGGGTCTCCAATGCAGCCCGCGAGGAGTTGGGGGGGGAAACCAAGCAGCCGTAGATTGCACGGCTGGGCTGAGGACAGGGGTGGTGGCATCAGCGAGGTGGGCGGCTCCCCCATCTCTCCCTCTCTTCCTCCAGCTGCCAGGCAGGACAAGCCAGGCAGTACAAACCAGCCAGCACCAGGGGGCAGCACCTATGTCTGTGAGCAGGCTTTTTCCCAAATGAAACATCTGAAATCTCCAATCAGATCCAGACTAACTGATGAACTCTTGCATCACTTGCTAGGAGTAGCAGTGACAAATATGGAACCTAACGCTGACCATCTCATTAGCCAAAAGCAGGCACATAGTCCACACTGAAATATTATTTGCTTTTGTTGGTTACAACTGTTCTTCATTTTAAAAATTGCATTCTTCTTCCTGTGTTTTGTGCACTACTACAAATAAAATATGTGCAGTGTGCATAGGAATTTGATCTTTTTTTCCAAACTATAGCCCAGCCCCTGACAGTGTCTGAGGGACAGTGAACCGGTCCTCTGTTTAAAAAGTTTGAGGACCCCCTTGTTAAATTCCAAAATACTTCACTATAATTTACAGGTTATAATACTTCATTATAATCCAGCAGGTATACTCCCAGGACATGACCAGCTTCTAAGAGTCTGCAAAATGAAGTTTTTTATTTTAGATCTGTATTTATAAAATAACACACATTGCTGCATTTCCTGATATGGGAAAGTAATAAAAACATTACTTCATAAATGTCAGAATGTAATACAAAAACATTACTTCATAAATGTCAGAATGTAATACAAAGAGTTAATAGACAAATGAAAAGCATTTAACACTGAAGTAAATTATAAAAAGGCACTTGTTTCAAGTAGTTGATGTATGTTAATAAAGCAGGCATTGACTAAAACTATTCATGAGGCTTGTAATAGGGGTAACTACCTTTTGGTTTCATACTGTAGTTGAAGTTTTAAGTCTGTAATAAGAAACTGATTTTTTACTACTGCACTGAAAAAGTAAATGTTGCTTGATTTCAAAAGTAACTTTTTTTTTATATATATATTTTAGGAAAATCTTTATCCACTTTTATCTTTAAAGGTAGACTTAAGAATAGAAAACATGTCATCTTCCTCAGATGTCATAAGATGGAGTTGCAATTTGAGTCTATTTTTTGTATAGATGCTAAAACCTTATATTCATTCCCCTGCAACTAGGGAAGAATAACTCCATGCACCAACAGGTTATAGGGTTGGCATGCTGGAAAGAGCTTCTGAGGAGAATGACCTGGGAGTTCTGGTGGGCAACAGCTTCACCACAGCCAGCAAAGTGTTCAGGTGGCCAAGAAGGCATATATATCCCGAAGTTCATTAAGAAGAGTATGAGCAGTACTAAGGTCACATGAGGTCTATGAAGCTTATTAGCATATCTCCATTAGTGTTAAGAGAAGGTGCTATCTGGGCACAGAAGCTTGGGTACTTTCTGAGGTCCATTAACTTCATACTCATAAGTACCTTAAAGCTGGTATTCCTTTTGGTATTAATGTATGGATGTCCTTTACATCTGTTGGCCTCCACAAAAATAAGCGGCAAAGTCTTTTATCTACTTTTAATCAATCTTGTAGTAACTTTTTCAGAAACCACAGTTGTATTATTACGGGATGAGTGGATAACTGCTACATTTTCACTTTATCTTCTATATGTATAATTTTGCAGACCTCAGCCATAATACTCACATCTGTCACTGCCATCTCTTGTTGAAAACTGAGCTTTTTCAGCCTCTTCTCACCCTACAGATCTTTCATCTTATAGACCATTTTAGCTGCAATTGCTGCACCTTGCCTAACTCTGTTGGGTCTACTACTAAAATGAAAATACATAGATATATAGTAGTAAACTGCTATTTAAATGGTTACAATGTAATTTTCCAGAATTATCTACCAGATAATTACAAAGCAAAATACTCTATTGAAATCTCTGTCTTCCTTACAAGAAAATATGTGCACATCATCTGAAATACATCTTCAGTAATCTATTTTATAAGTAGACTTTATTACTACCAAAGACAACAAAGCTATTACTAATTCTGTGTTTTTCTCTTCCGTGTGGTATCTACAGTTTGTAGGAACAGGGAAACAGGACTAGTTGAAGGAAGTGGAGCACCTCCCTTATGAGGAGAGGCTAAGGGGGCTGGGTCTGTTTAGCTTGGAGAAAAGGAGACTGAGGGATAACCTCATTAATGTCTATAAATATGTGAAAGGTGGTTGCCAAGAGGATGGAGCCAGGCTCTTCTCAATGTCATCTAGTGATAGGACAAGGGGCAATGGGTGTGAGCTGGAACATAGGAGGTTCCACATCAATATCAGAAGTAACTTCTTCATGGTGAGGGTGACAGAGCACTGCAACAGGCTGCCCAGGGAGGCTGTGGAGTGTCCTTCACTGGAGATGTTTAAGACCTGCCTGGATGTGTTCCTGTGTGACTTGGTCTAAGTGATCCTGCTGTGTCAGGGGGATTGGACTGGATGATCTTTGGAGGTTCTATGTTTCTATGATTATATGAAATAGTTTTGCTCAGCATTATTAGCCTCAGTAGGTCCATTTTTATAGGATTAAATTATCTTCCTATTCCCATTCATTCTACATTTGTTTTACCACTGAAACACAGAATCATAGAAACACTATGGATTGGAAAGGATCTTGAAAGATTTTTAAATAATTTTATGTCTAAATCTCATTTATAGTGATTTAAAGTGAAGATGATTGGAACTGATGATCTTAAAGGTCTCTTCCAGGCAAGATTATTCTGGTTTTCTGTGTTTTAGTCTTCCATTACTAACTTTAAAAGAAGGAAGCAGTCAATATCATTTACTTTGCACCAACAATCATTCATAAAAATTTGTATATTCCCAAAAATTGGAAAAGATGAAATAAAAATTATTTGCCTAACTTCTCTGACTAAATCCACTTTCAAGCAGACACTACGTAAGATGGAAGGATTGTGTACATCAGTAATTTTGGGGCAAGTCGATTTCTTAAAATGGAAAATAGGATGGAAAGATAAGTGAATGGTGATCTTCATACTTATATTTGCAGATTTTTAGAATATGCTAAAGCTGTTGTCAGAGATTTAGTACTGCAACAGCTGTTATTCCCATTTCACTCATCAGAAAAGGAGTGAGAACACTATAAATGGTGGTAGCAGTTGTGTTTTGTGACTATACGTTAAAAAAAATAAATATTTCTATATTGTTGTTTCTCTTATTTTATTGTATATTACAGAATCATAGAATCATAGAATCACTATGGATTGGAAGGGACCTCTAAAGATCACCTAGTCCAATCCCACTGCAACAGCAGGATCACCTAGACGAAGTCACACAGGAACACATTTTTAAGGTATACAGACATGTTCTTTAGCAATCTAGAGAACATAGATACATTAGAATTTCCTGCCAGTTCTTACAAGGAAATAATAGCAATCCCCTATACTCCTTTATCTGCCAGTTGTCATTACTGATGCTCCAGAGAACGGCACATAGTGAGATAGCTACCTATCCTAACGTTTCTGCAGCAGCAATTGCTCTTAGAAGTCGACATCTAAACAATGCCGTTCTGGCCGATCTTGTTGAGCCATTAAAATGCAGCTCCCTTATCTACATTTCTTGGTATCTGGAAATACTGGAGACCCTAGATTTCCTGACTCTGGTTTAATATATGCTCTCGAAAATCCAAAGTAGGGCTTTCATAACTGGGGAATATTAACAGCCACTACAGTCAACCACAGGCTTAACAGAACTCAGGAGCCTGTTGTCTGCTCTGCCTTTGGGAGGTATGGGCCTACAAACACCAAAATTAATAGTTGTCAGACTGACATTGGAGTCTTCAAAGCTGCAGAGATAAACTTAAAAAAGTGTTCAAGAGAAACATTCTGCAGTTTTTCTTCAGTTTATTTCTTTGTTCAAAGCCCTGGTAAACTACATTTATTTATCAATCTACACTTTACAAAATTAAATGAATTAAAATTTGAAACATTTTGTTATGTATACATTCATAGATAAAATAAACACCTTCTGAAAAATTATGTAAATTGGAAAACTGTACTGGAAAACTGTATTTCTAAAGCATTTTTTGTTTTAAAAGTATTTTTTACTGTTACTACTTCATAATTTAAAGCAAGCTAAACAGAGTGATATTATGGAATAAAATTATTCAAATTTACTGTAATTAAGCATTTGAAAAATAAGGATTTATCTGTCATTTCCATGAGCCTGTGTTTTGAATGATCACAAAATGTTTTAATTTCCCCTGATTCTTCATCTCAAGCATCATGTATATTCCGAAACCTTAACTTTCCTGCAGAGTAAAATGAATACATCTAGAATAGCTTGGTATGACTAGCTGTCCCACTTTTCTGTTAAGGCTAGAGCTTTTGAGAACTGACATTGTTTACTCAATATATTTGTTGCATTTACACATAGAATTCAAAATTACTCTCCAAGTACTATGTATTAATTTTCAGAAAATAAACTGGAGAAGGTTCTTACTGGTACAGAAAAAATTAACAATGATGGACAGAAAGATTCTTATCTCTGGATTTTACAGTCCTTGCTACTGCCCTTAATGGAAATCAGTAATTGAAAAAAATCTGTTAAAACATATAAGAGTTTAAATTTAAATCTCATATAATTTTGAATAATAAATTAAGTTTACAAGTATCATTAAATACAAAAAAGTATATAAATTCTATGGTGGACTTGTCTACATATAGCATTTATGAAGCTATTCTGGAATCATACAATCATAGAATCATCATGGCTGGAAAGGACTTCCAGGGTCATCAAGTCCAGCCCTTTCTCCTAGTGCCTAACCGCTAGACCATATCCCCAAGCGCCGCATCCACCCGTTCCTTTAACACCTCCAGTGTTGGTGACATCACCACCTCCCTGGGCAATCCATTCCAGCACCTAACCACCCTCTCAGTAAAGAACTTCCTTCCAACATCCAATCTAAACCTCCCCTGACGCAACTTGAGGTCATTTCCTCTCGTCCTATCATCACTAAATGGAGAGAAGAGACCAACACCAGCCTTGCTACAACCTCCTTGAAGGCAGTTGTAGAGGGCAATAAGGTCCCCTCTCAGTCTTCTCTTCTCCAGACTAAACAAGCCCAGCTCCCTCAGCCTCCTCTCATAGGGCATGCCCTCCAGCCCCTTCACCAGCTTGGTTGCCCTTCTTTGAACTCGTTCCAGCACCTCAATGTCCTTCCTGTACTGTGGTGACCAAAACTGGACACAGTACTCGAGGCGTGGTCTCACAAGTGCTGAATATAGGGGCACAATCACCTTCCTGCTCCTACTGGGCACGCCGTTTCTGATACAGGCCAGGATGCCACTGGCCTTCTTGGCCACCTGGGCACACTGCTGGCTCATGTTCATCCAGCTGTTGATCAACACCCCCAGGTCCTTCTCCACCAGGCAGCTCTCCAGCTACTCTTCTCCAAGCCTGTAGCGTTGCTGGGGGTTGTTGTGACCAAAGTGCATGACCCGGCACTTGGCCTTGTTCAACCTCATACAATTGAGCTCAGCTCATCGCTGACTACTTATAATTACAAATAGCCATTTGGGTAACAAGAAAGGGTAAAAGAACAAAGGTAATTTTCACACTTTCCAATTTTGCCTATTTTATTCTGTCAAGAATTTACTCTCAGGATTAACAGGAACAATCAGTTCTTGGTTGTGTATGTGGTATGGACGTCTACGGCTCTATTCTCATAACTCTGCAGAGTAACTACAAAGTAATTAGTAATCCATAGTAATTACAAAGATCTATACAAAATCATACATTATTTTTTTTATTTTTCTATGTAAGATCCTCCACTGTAAAACTCAGCTGTTTTGTGCACTTGTGAAAGATGATCAGTGGTAGTCTGGACGGGATGTTTCCGACTTATAGTACAGAACTCCTGACTTGTTCTCTCTTGATGTAACCACGTGACAATACTAATGAGCACATAACAAGACCATATGGTATAAGCCATCGATAAAAGCAGTAGAATACAACCAAAGTAATTAATCTGTGAACTTGAAGAGTCCTTTGATTTGTCAAGTCAGTACACTAGTCCTATAATGAACAATAATATTAATAATCTGTCTTTGAAAAGGCTATTTATCCACTATTAATCAATATTCATATTTATTAACCATTTTTACTCTTAGTTTAAGATTACAGTTTATTGCTTGTTTCACTGAGAGTAACTCCACAAAAACACAGTCTTTGTGCATCTCACAATCTTTACTCTGCCTATGACATTCCCCAGATTCTAGTAACACCATTAAGTGCTTCAGGCCGTAGTCAGCAAAGCATACTAGCTGATTTGTATTTTGCTCTATACTATTTACAGTTTTTAAAAAGTAGGAAGTGGAATGCAGCAGTTTTGGAAAACCAAATCTGAAAACTTCCTTAAAAACTGTACTCAGACATAAGCCAATTTTTAAGTAAATTCCGTGCAAACCTTCCATAGAATTGCCCTCCTTCCCCACAAAGAAAAATGATGAAAAAGGGAATCTTCTGTTCAATGTAATATGATTATGAAAACTCTACCTTTCCCTCAGAACTACAAGTCTAACAGTGGAGTGGAGCACCTCAGGTTTGCCTGTCTTTAGGCAAACTGACACTCAACTAGGGCTACCAAAACAAACAAACAGAAAACATTCATTACCCACCTACAGAACTGCAAACATTCCATTGTATTAAGAAGAAAAAATACATCAGACTCTAAAGATCTGTATTACCTAAGCACAGAATTTACTTCAAAAATAGGAAGTACACTACAACTGCAGAAACATCCAACATATGGACACACTTCCCCACTAATTCTTTGCTGGATAAAGTGTTAAAATATCCTTGGCTTCACCTTAGACACAATCATCCCAGCTGGTTATTAAATACCTGGAAAAGAGCCAAAGAATCTCAGCTGTTAGCACTTGAAAAACATGTATGTTTTGTCTGGATTTTTGTTTTTGGGGTTTTTTTAATGTTCTTCACTTCCATAGTTAAGCTCTAGTTAAAAGATGGAAGCCTTACTACACAGGGAAAGCTTTTGTATCTCTTTTATTTCAGTATATCTGGACTGTAGGTGATAAATGGAGTGATCAGAAACTCTACTATATGTGTTAACTGAGAATTGATTTATTCAACACTACTGACACTGTATTCTAACAAGAATAATTATTTTTGTTCTTGTGTGCTCGTATTTAATTCAACTTTTCCATTATTTTTTCATATGGATATTGAACAAAAACATAACTTCTCAAAAGTCAGAGCTGGAACAAAGTTATTGATTGGTGATGGATCTGCACTAAGTCTGGCTAACTGAATTGGAAAATATCCCTCAAGTAACTGAATGTTAACAGTCTGCTTGTGGCAAATCTGAGAGTTAGCTTGTAGTAAAACTGCAGGACAACAGGTGGAAAGCAAATGGCTTTGCATATTACTCCTACAAGAAACCACAGGACAGTTGGGAGAGAGAACAGATGTAAACAAGGCCGAACTAATGATTTCCTAATTAAAAATAAGATATTATCTTTCCATTAATAGGTAAACTAATTGACCAAATCCAACAGTTTCCTCTCAGTAGAGGTAAACATAGGTGTCTTTCTTCACTTAATTGTCACACGTTTGTCTGCTTGATTTCTTTCGATGCTATACTGGACAGCTGTTGAAAATAATACATTGGAACAGCTGTTCAGGCAGTTAAAAAGAGCCTGAAATTTTAATTGGACTAGATATGAAATGGAGGGCAATGGGGGCTGTGTATTTTTTTTTTTTTAATTTTAATCCGACATTGAGAAAGAATTATTCAAAGAATGACAGATGTCTTTAAGGTATTTGACTAATATCTTCTAGCCAAGGTCTTTGTTTTGAGTACTAAAAAAGAGTATTAAGAACAAATGTAAGAAATTTGTATAGATAAAAATTTTCAAATACTAGCTGTAATCTAGATACAGTCTTGTGATATTTTAGGAATTATCCAAAAGAGACCACCAACCGAAAACAAAACCATTCATCACAGCCAAAACCTAAGTACAAATGAATAATAAGCTTACTTTCAGCATCGGCATAGAGTAGCAAGCACAGGAGCACCACCATTGGCCTAACTACGTGCATCATCCAATAGCTTGGCACCAGCATGCTTTGGCAGCCTTGTTCTCCCTGGCTTAGAAGCCTCTCTGGGTCTGTCTGGTCTGAAATTTCAGATGAGTATTTTCAGAGCCTGTGGAATAGATAAGAAAAAACAAAAAATACAGTTAATAAGAATAGAGCACAGAATTTCTGTTGCTTTTTCTACACATGCACAATTTGAAGCAAAAGAATTTTGAAAGACAAAAGCATAATGGAGAAAGAAAAGGAAAATTGATTAATTTCCAGGCTACTGGCATACACTAGAGGATTCCAGGTACACTGTAAATTAGTAGTCTTCCAACACATTTCTTAGTGCACCTTCTCTACCGCAACTAAGCATCTGTCACTCCATGGATCTTTCGTAGTATTCAACACCACATTCTGAATCACAAGAACTGTCATTATGCTCATGGTATACTCATGTTGCAAGAAGGGATTCAATAGTCAGAATAACAAATCCACTTGCAAGCAGTGTACTGGGAGTGGATACATTGACATCTGGTAGGAATAACACAGCAAAATCTGCTTTGTGACGTGTTCTTAAAGTTAGCATATTGCACAGTTCAACAACTGTCAAAGGTTAAAATTCCTGCTGTGATCTGTCTGAACATCTAAATGAACCCTCACAGAAAAACAAAAATCCAGCAGTGAATGAAGAGCTGATATTCTAATACAAGCAAATAAAACAATTTATTATGATATGCAATTGAATATGATACACTGAGAGCACTACAGCTAAACTATTTAAGGTCAAAAAATGGTGCATCATTCTTATCCAAATTTGTCACACCTCAGCAATAGCAAAAGTTAAGGAATATATAACTATTTTTCCATCCCATCAGAAATACTAGAGATATCCTCAAAGAGCGTGACATCATCACTAAAATAACATTGAACTGCCCAGGAAAGTGGTAGAATTATCACACCTGGAGATATTTATAATTCATGCAGACATGGTGGTTCAGCAGTGACCTGGCAAGGCTGGGTTAAAAGTTGGAATCAATGATCTTAAAAGTCTCTTCTAGGCAAAGTGAATCTGTTATTCTATTTTATGATTCTATTAAACATATTTTACTTTTCAAATGGTCTGCAACATACAAATTTTGGCAAATTTGATACAATCTTTTCCGTTACTACAAGTGGTTTCCATGCAATGAAGATAAAAACCAAGACGGTGGATAAAAAATGTGTACTGGTTACCATTCTACAAAACAGATCTCACAGATTTTTGGGTGAGTCCATTTTACAGTACAGTGCCATGCTCAAAGAGTCTACTCTAAGAAGAAAATACATGAGCAGCTATTAGCAATCTATGGCTGTTATGAATCTCTTTTTGTAAAATTATCTTTTGAATCAGCTACTGCCATAAATACATACGAAACTAAGAAACCTTCATAAGAAAAGTGCTTCACCACTACTATCTTTATGCTGGCATTTCAAATTACATCAAAGCCCAGGAGACATCAGCTGAACTCATTTGGTATCTGTACAGGCATATCAGGTCTAACTGCTACAGATTCCAANCACCTCAATGTCCTTCCTAAACTGAGGGGCCCAGATTGTGATCACAAAGATGAAGATGTATGAAATGCACTTTCAAGGAAGAAGTGATTTTCATTTTGTTTCATCTAGACTGGAGGAGTTGCAAGGGATCCCTCATCTATTTCAGAGGCAACTCACTTGAGGACAAGACTGTATTATTCCTTGCATGCAGATACATCAAGTGATGTGAAGCTGAATAGTAGAAATGTCCTGGCTACTATGATTTCTGTCTGAACCACAAGCTGTTTCCTTTATCAGAGGAGGATGTGGAGAAGAAACTACACCAACAGGAGAAATAGAGGAGGGGGGAAAGAAAAGATTATCACAATGGTACATGTTTTACAAAATTGTTTTTCAACAGAGTCCTGGAGACTATTTTCCCACATTCCAAACACAACAACAAAAATGTTAAAGGTAATAGGTAACAGAAAAAAAAAAAATCTACTTGGGAATGAAGTGGACCATTAAAAATCTTACAATCCTAATAGTTGAGTATGTCTTTATCCTCATTTATCCTGTCTGCAAAGGAAAAGATGGATCACAAAACCTAGCAAAGAAGAAGTTCAGAAGAAAAAGGAAGTGTTTGGTATTTTTTAAATTACAAATCCTATTTCATTCTCCAACTCTAGATGCACATATAAGCACTTAAGAAAACAAAACATAGAATTGTTTTCCAGAAGGTTCAAAGAGACTTTTAGTATCAAGTCCAACTACACTCATGTCTCTGCTTCAAAGGTGATGCTGATTATCACAGAGATCCTAAAAAACCAAGTAAAATTACAGAATCATAGAATCATCAGGGATTGGAAGGGACCTCAAAAGATCATCTAGTCCAATCTCCCTGCCACAGCAAGATCAAATAGACCAAGTCATATAGTCAGTCAGGGTTAGAAGGTACCACAGGATCATCCAGTTCCAAATCCACTACCATGGGCAGGGACAGCCCACCCTAGATCAGGCTGGACAGAGCCTCATCCAGCCCAGTCTTAAACACCTCCAATTCTAAAGTAAAATATTAATCAAATACGTTATTAGCTCTTAAATGAAGTAGTCTCTTCCCATTTCTATGTCCTCCTCATAACATTTTGTTACATCTATGGTAGTAGAGACAGGAAAAATACAAACAGAAGTTGCATGATCAGTTTAGCCTCTTCATCTGAGAGCCAAACCTATCTCGCAGAATGAATCCAGAGTGAGGTACTCTCTGAGCAGTTTCTTTTAGAACATTCAAATTGTGCCAAGAAAGATAGGACTTCTTGGCAGAAAAATCACAATAGCTGTAGAGAGGTTGACAGATCAGCCCCTCTTCATGAAGTTTTACTAAAACCTGATTTTATTTAACTATGAATGATTTCTTGCACAAATCTAGTTTGACATTTTTCCCAAGACAAATTGTTAAATACAAAAGTGAATCACAAAGGGTGGAACTAGGTAAGAGAGCTATCATTAGCAAAAGAGTGCTAGTAAGATGATAGATTTTTCCTGATAAGTTGTATCTATCACTAAGATGAGTAAAAGTGAAGACATCTAGTGGTAGTTTTCAATGCAGAGACACAACTTTTCTCAGCTGGAGTATGGCAGATGATGGCACCTGGGCATGGGCACATGTACCAATTACCCTCAAAAATGCAAACTCAGTGAATTAAAGATTTGAACACTGAACTACTTATCTGCAATCTGTTTACTTTAGTATTGAAAAGAAACTTCTGGTGCTAACACAGTATTCAGGAAGATTTAGTCTCTGCTCCAAGACAGTTAAGGTTACTGAAAATGCTTACCTGTAGGCAAATCTTAGAACCATAAAAAAAAGGTAAATTGTCATTTTATTTATCTCCACGCTTTTCCATTCCTGCAAGTAAATGCTTGATAACACTTGAATTTTGACATAGCAGGGAAGAGCTCTCAGATGAGAAATGAACACAGACAAAAAAAAATCATAGCAGATGTAGGGAGCCACATGGAAAGAACCACAGCAAATTAGAATATTTCGGAATACAAATATGTGAAGATATGAGAGCTCATTTGTGCTTTTTACACAAGCAGGATTTCTAGTTCAGCTTTTCTAGTGTGTGAAATTCTTCAGAGACATTTCATGGTCTGTTCTGCCACAAGGTCATTTGGGAAAACAAATGAGTGCCCCTTTCATTTCCTCTAAGTGGCCGGCAAAGACTGAAATAGAAGACTCTGTTGACATTGTTTTTCTACACCTCATTCATCCATTACACCCACATTCCTAAATTACATCCTTGCCTTGCCACAGATTTCTAATACCATATATATGCAAGTGAAGAGATACGAAATAGAAATTTGAAACTTTACTAAAACCAGGTCAAGGAATAAGTGCCAATACTTCACAACTTTGCATACTAATCAAGATCCCTCTTTAAAGAAGAAAATGAAAGATTTAACAGACAAATCTCATCTGCAAATACTTGACTGACAGTTAAATTATTGCTAAAAAGAATAGGAAAAAATACATAAAATTAATGTTCATAAATTGTTTAGCCAAAATAAACTCAAAGTATCAGTGGGTTAGAACACTGCATTTTAAAGGGAATTACATGGATGTTCCAAACTAATGAGGGAATGTGTCAGAAGTTCTACATATACCTTGCTCTTTTATTCATTAAACATGATAAAAGTTTTCATAATTGAGCCACTAGAGAAATTCCATGCTTCATTATGTTTGTTTTTTTTTTCCCCCTTAATAAAGCCAAAATGCAAAGACACGAATAAAGAAATTTAAAAGACAGATGTATCAAGTCTTCCAAAGCTTAGTGAAAATAGTCTCTGGATGACAATACACCTTAATGTTCCTCTAGCATTCCTGAATTTCTATGATTCAGTCATTCCAATATGACTGAGAGCCCACCTGGAACAGCAGGTTTCTGATCCCAAGCAGGTCTTTAAACCGCATCACTATAAAAGCATCACTGATTTGCAGTGACAATTTGAAACAACTTACTTGATCTGATTCTACATCATCATTCTGTTTTGGACTCCAGCAAGGATTCCTCCTTGGGGAAGGGAAGGGGAAGGGGAAGGGGAAAGGAAGGGACTGCAGATACTAAAATAAAAGTACAAATATATACGCAAGTTTGGAGCTAACAGGTCAAATCTGACTTCAACATTGTAAGACATCATTTCTCTATTATGTTACTCTACAATTTCTTCCTTTATGGCTTTTCTTTTTCCTTTTCACTTTATAACTGTGTTTTAATACTATCCAATATACTTGTTGCCTAATCAGATTGAAGCATGACTGACTGATACAGAGAATTTGAAGTACACACAGGACAATAATCCAGCTGCAGCAAGTTTAGCCTGACTGCACTTTATTATAATGTTGCTGATGGCAATACAATCATATTAAAGGAAACGATGGAGAGCCGAAATCGTTATTTTTTAAAAGTAGTTGGCATTATAAAATGATTTGATAATAAAGTACAGAAACTTCCTGAAGCAATAAAAACACTATGCATTTTCCATAGTAAGATACAGCATAATGGCATACAGCTGTCCACAATTACTCTTCTGGAAAAAAAAAAAGAAAAAGAAGATGAGAAGCACAAAATACTTTTGTTATACACAGTACTTTCTATTACACTAAAAGAAAAATAAATGTATCACTATAGCATATTTAACACCATAGATAATGGTATAAAGGTTGAAAATTAGTTAAGAGTCCATGAAAGCCTACTGATATCTTATTGCTGGAAGCTTCCTTATTAAAGGAAGTACCACTTGGCATACTACTAGACACCAAATTAATACCCTAACATTGACAAGCCAGCTTTGATACCAAAAGAAGTTGGTATCAGCAGGGCCAGACTGTATCTCAACCTGTAATTAGTATAAATGAATGGCTTGGAATGACCACTCCAGTAACTTCACAGAACCTATTCTTCAATCCCCTTCAAATGGAAAGTGAGTTCATATCCTGACAGATGGTACCTGATTTGGTGAAAGCAAACAGATCAACAGTAAAAGATTCCCATGGTAAAACCCATTACTGTTTCAAAAGACTAACAATGGTGAGATTGTGCAAAGCATTAATCAGTACACATGCAGTCACCTCTCATTTTTGAGATTTTCTCTGTGCTTTGACATTGTGCAGCTTCTATGCTCGGAGCACTCGTTCACATTGTTTTGTCTAGGCAGCTTAGCATTCAAATTCCTTAGCTACAAAAATGTCGTAATAAAAATAAATCCCTGTTACAACTGTGGTTCATCCTCGTATAGTTCTGTTACAGACTGTTAGAACAGACTTCTTCTGTTCCATACATTCTTCACTGTTTTTACATCCTCCTCTGCAAGTGCTTTTCAAACTGAAGTCCCACAACAGCTTCTCATGAAATTGTCTGTTGCATCTGAATCTGAAGCAAAACTAATTGTGACTTTACTCTCCTCAAAACACACTGGCCTTAGCAACAAGATAATTTCTAACATCACTGCCAATTGCCAATGACATAATGTAATCATCAGCTTCTTTGGTAGACTCTTTTGTAAGTTCAGTAAGAAAGTAAGAATATGTGCTACCCATGAAAATGAATGCTATTTTTACAGAGAGTACGAAAAATAACACAATTGAACTGTACTGAATGTTACACTCACAAGAGCATTCTAACAAGAAAGAAGTCAAGGAAGCGAGACAGACGACCTGACTGGTTAAAAAGAGAGCTGCGGGACAAATTCTAGATGAAGAAGAAAGTCTGTAGGTCTCAGAAGGAGGGGATGGCCACTTGGGGTGATTATAAGGCTCTTGTCAGTGGATACAGGGATTAAACTAGGAAAGTGAAGGCCTCCTTAGAATTAAACCTTGGAAGAGAGGTCAAGGGCAACAAAAAGGGCTTCTTGAAATGCACTGCAGGTAAAACTAAACCTAGAGGCAATGTACGCCCTGTGCTGAATGAGGTGGGTGCCCTGAAGACAAATGATACAGAGAAAGCAGAGATACTGAACACTTTCTTTGCCTCTGTCTGTACTTCTGGGGACTGTCCTGATACCAAGCCCCAGACTGCTGAGACTCCAGAGGAAGTCGAGACAAGAGAGGAGCCTGCCTTGGTTGATGGGATGCACCCATGTGCATTAAAGGAGATGGCGGAAGTTATTGCTAAGCCACTCTCCATCATCTTTTCTAAGCCTGGGAACTGAAGGATAGCAAATGTCACTCCAATCTTCAAAAGGGGAAAGAATGAAGACCCAGGTAACTCTAGGCCAGTCAGCCTCACCTCCATCCCAGCAAAGGTGATGGAACAATTTGTACTAGAGGCTGTTTCTGGGCACATCAAGGACAGGAGGGTCATTAGGGACAGTCAGCATGGCTTTACAATGGGAAAGTCATGCTTGACCAATCTGATAGCCTTCTATGAGGGCATAACCAGGTGGATGGATGATGGCAGAGCAGTGGATATGGTCTATCTTCACTTCAGTAAAGTATTTGACACAGTCTCCCACAGTATCCTTGCACCCAAACTGAAGCAGTGTGGTCTAGATGATCGGTTAGTGAGGTGGATGGTGAACTGGCTGCTGGATTGAAGCCGGTTGGAGACCTGTATCTAGTGGAGTCCTCCAAGGGTCGGTGCTGGGACCAGTCCTATTCTATCTATTCATTGTTGACTTAGATGAGGGATTAGGGTGCACTGACATCAAGTTTGCTAATGACACAAAGGTGGGTGGTGTTGCCGATACCCCAGCAGACTGTTCTGCCATTCAGCAAGACCTGGACAGGCTGGAGAGCTGGGCAGAGAGCAATTTAATGAAGTATAATAAGGGCAAGAACAACCCCATGTACCAGTATAGGTTGGGTCCTGTGCAACTTGGTCTAGGTGGTCCTGCTCCGCAAGGGTGATTGTGTCAGTGGCATCCAATGACAGGACAAGGGGCAATGTGTGTCAGCTGGAACAAAGGAGGTTCCACATCACTTCTTCACAGTGAGAGTGACAAAGCACTGGAACAGGCTGTCCATGGTGGGTTGTGGAGTCTCCTTCTCTGGAGAAGTTTAAAACCTGCCTGGATGTGTTCCTGTGCGATTTGGTCTAGGTGATCCTGCTGTGGCAGGGGGATTGGACTGGATGATCTTTTGAGGTCCCTTGCAATCTCTATGATACACCGGTGATGGCATATTCAGCAACAATTGTTTTCCTTCCCTTATACTGGATTCATTTCATCCTCATCAAGAACTTCCTGATACTACTAGTTTATGTGAAAACTCATCATCTCTCTTACTAGTTATGAACATAACACATATCTGCAACAATCTGTTATATCGTTCTTCTTAAATTATCAAGATTAATCAGAGAATATCTGCACTGAAGACAGAATACAAAAAGAGAGGTTATAATCCTAACCATGTCTTTCACCTCTAATAAAAAAATGCATAGCTGAGAAAACACAAAAGACTGTGGTTTAGATTCTGTCATTCAGAGTTTCAGACTGCTAATGTAAGCATCAGAAGGAATAAAACTTATACAAAACAAAGCAATGCATTTAGCAACCAGCACAGCACAGTATTTGCAAAGCAAGAAGGTTTAGAAACATACACACATGTACATATAGAGAACCACTAAAAAAAAAAAAAAAAAAAAAAGAAACAGGCTGGCAGAGTTCAAATTAGTATCAAAAAGACAGAAGAAATACAGCATACCTATGTTGCAGACACATGCCTCACAGGGAAGACAACCAAGCCATTCGGCCCCTTGCCTTCTGCTTCTCAATTTCTAGTTGGAAATAGCAATCTGTAAAAATACTGATGATATTCAAACTAAAGGACAAATCTAGCCTTCAGCTATGACTTCTTTCTATTAATCTAGAACTAAGGAAATACTAAGAGTTGATATAGGTGGCTATCAGAACACATTTTTTAATATTCCCCTGGTTCTTTGTACCAGATAACAAAATACAACATGCCGTAATCATACATCCAGTGTCCTGTAAGAGTACATGATATCTGTAAATGTTCAAAAATATTTCCGATCAAAATATTACAAAAATTTTGAAGACTCAGCTTAAACTAATTGTCTTGTTAGCACATGAAATCGAACTATTTATATAAACACTTGAGGAATAATGTTGCGTAATTGTATGGAATTCTCTGTATTAGCACAATCAGCTTACACATTATAACAACACTGCTTCCCAAACACAGGCAGATAAAAGATACTGTACTCTCTCTCTTCAGTAAGATGTCACTGATGCGACAGAAATACACAAACTGCATAAGAAGCAGTGCTCAACAGCCACAATGTTGTGCCTGACAGTTGTCTGAGGAAACCCCAAATCTGAGCAAATTACATAATGAATAAGAGCTGTAAATAGCAGTGGTTATTCAGGACTCAACCACTGCTGCTGTAGTGTTAGCACTATCCCACAGACATAAAATTTCAATATAACATTTCAGTGGACAGGGAGCTGCAAACAACACCCTAGAATATTTTCTTTAAAAAAAACCCCAACCCTATCATCTAAAAAAGTACTTCTTGGTTTCCTTTAAACAGTAATGTATTTTACCTAAGGATCTGCCCAGATGCGGAAAAGAATATGTATTTATTTAAAAATGCATGCATTTTCCTTTCTAATGGTGACAAATTATCTATTTTTTCAATATATCTGAAGCCTGGAAGATAAGCCTGCAACACACTTCATGGGTGCTAGATCTTTCACAACAGATATGTGTAAGCAACTGTGGTGGGTTCAGGACCACAATTTAATATCAATGAAAGGAAAGCAAAGCAGTGAGGTCTCAATGGCATCTCAGATAAAATTCACCAGACAATCGATGGCTTAGGGAAACTCCAGAAAGATTTATTAACAGTAACTATACACAGAAAAGGTTATGCAAGACGGTGCATACAAACAGTGTCATTAATGCCCTCACAGAACCTGAGAAAATAGAATGGTAAACCACTGCAGTTTGGGCCTTGGATCTTCTTCTAATTTAGAGACCTGGGAAGGAAAGCATGTCAGTCC
>VXBP01006354.1:379-18244 GCA_013400115.1 Rhinopomastus cyanomelas | reverse complement strand
GGCTGGCCGAGTGGGTCTCCCAGCAGATGTCTGGTCCCCTCTGTTACAGCGTGGGGTCCTTGCTCTCCTTTAGGTGTCTTAGAAGATGCCTTTAAAAAACCCACTGATCTGCATACCCCAACCATGGCAAAGAAAGCTTAAATAATAAATACAACAACTCTCCCAAAAAATGCATAAGATAAATGACAGGAACTGTCTAAATCTTAACATGAATCACTTATATACATATAGCAGGACTGACTTACTGTATGGGAGAAAGGTCCCAGACCTGTTGTTGAGATTGCATCGAGTAAGGGATGGCCACGTCAGTAAGACAGCTGCTTCTTGGGAAGCAGACCCAGCTCTGGTCACTCCTCCTTGACCCACTGCAGGACCAAGGAGGTGGGGTTGTGTAAGCTGCCAAACATTTCAGGTTTGAATGCCTGTGATGGACAGCTCTTCTTATCTGTAGGAGCAGATCCTTAAGGCTGCCCCGTAGACTGCCCCCATGGGTCTGCCTCATAGGTCTTGACACGAGCTCCTTTTCCAGAGACATAAATGAACACACATTCACAAGTTCAGTTTCTGGTTCTACTGCTGTGGAGTGTGTTTAGGTTAGAGTTTGATAAGTGATGATGGACTTTCTTGTATATTTTATTATCTGCTGAAGGGCACGTGCCCTTCCAAGATGCTTTTACACAAGGAAGAAGGGCAGGAAAAACAGTTTCATGAGTATTTCCTGCTACTTCAGTTCCATGGCCAGGCTTGGAAGGTCCAGCTGCCCCCTTAACATTGTCCCACTCACTGATGTTAGGCACTGCTGTGAGAACAAGGCGGTGTATTGTGGTTACTCTCAGTGCTCTGATACCAAAGCAAAAGACACTTTCAAAACCCTCATCAGGTGAGATAAAATGGCAGGGCTATGTAGCTGAAGGCTTTCAAGGTGAGAAGGCAGCAGCTCTGTGCTGTTTCCTTTGCAGGCCTGCAGATGGTTTAGGTTTTCACCATGCTGGAGGCCAGGGCAGCCCTCGAGCACGTTGTCTGAGAGTTGTGCGCTTGCTTTATAGAAGTGTTAACATGCCTGAAAGATGCAAACAGGTTGTAAAGCCTCTTGTCACCTTGCTGGTGGAATCATAATACTTTGCAGGAGCTCGGGCTGAACGTGCTCTCTAGCTCTGCTGTATAGAGGCAGGAATGAGGGAGGTTGTCTTGAGAAAATGCCATGGATGGCAACAGCTGCTTTGTGTAGATTTACCCCCCAACCTCTGCTAGTTTTTACTTGTTTGTACAGTTTTGCAAACGGGTCACCCAATCAGTGCCTTTTCGGTGGAGGTGGTAGGATGGATGTAGGAGGTTTTCCTGGCTCCACCTGGAGTGAGCCATAGTGTGGATAATGATGAGTGGCCTAAAGAAATCCAGAAGATTTAGTTATTAACTCAGTGCCTGATATAAATCCAGAACATTGTTAAAGTTGAACCTCTGTGGATGACCCAACAGTTTTAATTCTCGATACTTCAGTGTCTGGTTTGTTGCCTGTTGTGCTCTTGCCTGACGCTGTCCTACAGTTTGCTCCTTCCCAGAACCTTAACTCCCACGTGAATGACATTCTGAAGAGCAGCCTCTCTCCATGCACAGAGCCAAATGCCTGGTCCTGATCTGATTCCCTTATGGGTCCTAATGGTAAGCTCAGGCTGTGCTGGGGGTGGGAACTTTGCTCTCTATGGGTAGTAGTTCTTTTGACCTCAAGCTTGAAGGACTACAGGAGTCTTCAAATGATGCAGAGTCCAAAGGCTTCTCCTGATCATGGGTAGTCTCCAGCTTCTGATCCACAAGTGGAAGGGCAGTTCTCCCAATCAAACAGCAAATAAGTTTGAAGTTCATTGATCCCTTGGACATTTGCAGAACCAAAGTTTTGAAGTTCAGGAGGTGTTTTACCCATTCAACTCTCACCTTAACTGAGGGATTGTACCTCTTTCAAAGCTCTTTATGTTAAACCTGCATGGTCTTTCTTCGGGCTTGAGGACTTGGAGGGAATCCAGATCAGGGGCACAACTCCCCAAAGTTGCCGTAAGTGCCAAGACTACGGCTAGAGTTAGTCCCTGTGGACATTGGTTGCTGAGGCTACATAAAACCAGCTTTGCCTGAGTGAAGTGGTTTAATGCACAGAAGATCTGGGATTTTAGTTGTGCAGAGATAATAATGAATCTTAAAATAGATTAATATACGTAGGCCTTGGTATCCTGTCAGGGAGGTCCACAACCTGTGTCCTCTGTGTGTCCCTGTGCTTTCAAATCGCAGAACCAACAGTGTTCCAGTCTGAAATCTGACTAATATCTGCAGGTTATCTGTCTTCACACTCTCTAATCAGCACTTATTTTTGCCTTACCTCAGAGTTCAACATTTCCTCTTTTGGGAGGAGATTGTGTTCTGTGTTGGCCATGGGACATGCTCAGATAGCAGCTGTAACAATTAAGTTGTGGGTGGGATGTGAGACCCCACATGTGGGTAGTGTGTGCCCCCTGTACTGAAGAATGTCATTTGGGCAGAGCCTGTAGTAGGAGCATTGTATGGCCTCACTGTAAGCTTGTGTGGGATCTGGAAAGTGCTTAAAGAACCAGAACAGATCTGGACTAAGCAGAGCAGACCCAAAGCAGCCTTTTTCATGTGGGCTTTCTTCTTGTCTTTGTTGCAGGGGGCACTTCCAGAGCATGAATTGTGGTGGTAACTGGTACGCAAATGTAATTTCCTGCTCTTTGCAAAAGGCAGAGGGACAACAACTGTTGGGTTGAAGTGGTTTTTTTATTTCATTTTCTCATTACCATTAAAGTAAAGTAAAGCACTTTTTATACCAAACCTGGCCTTTGAGGTTCAGCACCTTTTTAGCCCTTCCTGTTCCGGTGAAGGAAGCAGTGTTAAGAAGCTGCCCAGGACAGGACAGAGGTGGCAGAATCTCCCTTCCAGAAGCACTGATCTGCGATCTGCGGTGCACAGCAGCACGAGCAGATCTGAGAGCAGGCAGAAGGTGCCTGTGGTGGGCCTGGATCCATGTGTATCTGAATAAAGATGTTCCAGAGCAAGAGCCTCTCCGTCAGCCTGATCATTTGCTTCCGCCATGGGAAGGAGGAGAACAGAGCCAGGAGCAGGGACTGGAGCTGCAAACACCTGAATCTTGCTGGCCTCGGGAGCTGTGGCTGACTCCTCTGCATCTTTCGTAGCCACTGGAGGGGGCCAGAGAATCGTGCGAGGGGGTTACAGCAGGGGGTTCCTGCACCACTGCCAACTCCTGCCTTGCCACCTCCTTCAAGGAGCTTTTCCCTACCCAAATCCTCCTTCAGGGAGACTCTTCCTCCCCAGATCCTCTTTTGCAAGCCCACGTCCTGTCAGCAGGGCTGACTTGGCTGTCCTTAGGGTGCTCTCACACACTGGCACCTAGAGCAGCCGAAAGCTCTTGGCTTTCCACCTGTCCTCAAAGTTCTTCAGACTTCTCATTTCTGATCCTGCTTTCTATGTACCCAGCTCTGAGGTCTGGAAATGCAGCTGCTCATGGAAGTCCTCTAAGTCAGTGCAATTCCTCCTATTAATTTTGATTCTGGTAACTTAGCTTGTTCCAGCGTTTTCATTGGAAAACTCCCTACAAACTTAAGCTGCAGGTTGCTCAGGTGGCAGGAAGAGCATTTGAGATACCTGAGGATTTACTCCTGGTTGCTGTCTGCAGTCAAGATCACAGTTCCTTCTGTTTTCTCTCAGTTGTTGTTGAGCTGGTACCAGCATTTCCTCTAAAGGAGGTCCTCCAGAATTGGAAAGAGAAGATCAAATGGTTTGGCGTTGTGGTGATTAAGCCCTCAGCAAAACAAGGCCTAATTTGAAATTCTAACATCTCTGTCCTCAATGTTCATCTGACTCAGTCGTGGCTCCCTGCTACCTGCCCCACGGCTTGTGCCCCAACCTGGTACCCATGAACTTGCAAGGTCAGTGATAACACCTGAATGCTGCTGGTGCAGGTTTGAGGGGCTGCTAGAGTCTAGTGCTGAGTTTTGCCTGTTCCTGTCCTGTCCCCTCTCAGTTGTAGCTCCGGAGCAGACAAGCTGGGATTTCTGGTCACCTCTTGCTGAACTTCACGTATGGCTGAGGGGAAGTGCTCGCGGGTGAGTCTGTCCATCATTTATATAACACCATTGCAACCTTCTCCTTGTGGCTCACACTCTGAAGTTCTGACCTTTTCTGCAGCAGCAAAAACAAAAGAGAGGTTTTGCTTTGTGCTGCATGATGCTCAGGTCCTTTCTCTGGGCTGTAAGACCTGACCAAGGCAGTCCATTTTCTCTAGCCTGTCTGATTTCCACTCTCCCAGCTGTTGCTGGGGAAGCCCCTACTTACTTAACATTTTAACATCATTTTGTTTCCTGCCAGCTCCTCCAGGCTTGTCTTCCCTCCTACTGTCCCCTGCAAGTAACAACCTGGAGGAAAAGTAAGAGCTCCATGCCTCCCTGCCATGAGCCATGTGTGTGCACAGCTCCTGCACCCAGCCCTGTGCAGGGAGAAGGAGGTGACAGCCCCCCAGGCTGTATCCTTCCCTTGTGGAGCTCATTAACCTGTCTCCAGGAGCATTTCCCGCTACTTTCACCGTTCCCCACCCCTGTGGCACATACGTACGAGCTCTATTTGTGCTGTTCAGCAGTAGGGTTTTTTCTTCACTTTTTTTGTTGTTTTTTCTTCACTTTTTTTGTTGTTTATGCTTCAAGAGACAAATGAAATGTGCTTTTGTTTACTGGAAAGTATGTTTTATTTTCCCATCATCGAGCATCTGGTGTTTGTAACACACGCAGCGAGTCTTTCCAACAGCAAATCAGCCAGGCTGAGCGTGCCTGGCCAGGAGCTCACGTGTGCCATGGTTCTTCATTGATCCTTACAGAGGTGCTAAAGTAGCCAAACCCAGCAAGGGATGGCCAAGCACGCCGCAAGCCTGCAGGTAAAATACACGCTTCCAAAGTTCAGTGTGTTCAGTGAAGGCTGTGAGTTACTGCAAGGATTAGTAAGCCTTTGCCTGGGTGCTTTGTGCAAGAGGTCCATAGGAGGGCCACAGGGATGATGATCAGAGGGCTGGAGCACCTCTCCTGTGAAGGCAGGCTGAGGAAATTGGGACTGTTCAGCCTGGAGAAGACAAGGCTCCTGGGGGACCTCATAGAAGCCTTCCAGTACCTGAAGGGTGCTGCAGGAAAGCTGGAAAGGAACTTTTTGTGAGGGAGTCTGATGATAGGACAAGGGGGACAAGCCCCATCCAGCCCGGCCTTCAACACCTCCCTGGGCAACCCATTCCAGGCTCTCACCATTGTCATAGGGAAGAACTTCCCCCTCACATCCACTCTAAATCTACCCATCCCCAGCTTTGCTCCATTCCCCCTAGGCCTGTCACTACCTGACTTCCTAAATAGTCCCTCCCCAGCCTTTTTGTAGGCCCCCTTCAGGGATCTTGAAAGAAAATAGTTTTAGATTGGATCTTAAGAAGACGTTCTTCACCATGAGGGTGATGAAGCACTGGGACAGGTTGCCCAGAGAGGTTATGGGTGGTCCATCACTGAAAGTGTTCAAAGCCAGGTTGAATGGGGCTCTGGACAACCTGGTCTAGTGAGAGGTGTCCTTGCTGATGGCAGTTGGGAATTGACTGGATGATCTCTGAGGTCCCTCCCAACCTAAGCCATTCTATGAATTCTATGACAGAAGGGAACAGTGGCAGGTGGTACCTATCAGTGAGCCCCAGGAACACATCCCCAAATATTTTCTTAGGGTGCTTCTGTGACTAGGAAGTTGGAGAAAAAAACAAAGCCCAAATGGGTGAGGTGGAGCAAGACAACCATTGCTGAGTAATGACTTTGGCCATCCCTCAGAAGGTAGCGGGATGATGTACGACGTGTGCACAGTCCGCTCCCCCCGGCGCAGCTCTTCTCTAAGCTTTCCAAACGTACCAGGGTGAGGTGATGCTTGCAGACATGGTGTTTTCTCTCATGGCTTTTTTCCACAGCCATCTGAAAGCTGCTAAGGGAATTCTGGAAGCTGGTTTCCAGCCATGGCTTGCTTGCCCAACTCTGCACTTGCCTTTAACTTTAATAATTTGGCGACATCCATTTATTTAATATTTTGCAAAGTGGGGTCTGCGTTTCCTCAGAGAAAATGAGAGTCGAAGGATGCAAGCTAAATTCAGGAGTTGCTTTAAAAGCCCCGAGTGCTGTGAGCTCTGTGTAGAGGTCTCGTAGCGGCATTGGGAGTTGTGGGTCCAGTTGGAGGCACAGAAGGTTGAGGAGGCACAGGGGGTTGGGTGGGTTGTCCTACAGGTGTTTCTGGCCTGCTCTTGTTTGCAGTGCTAGATCAAAGGTTGGACTTGCTGCTCTTACAGGTCTCTTCCAAGCAAAGGGGTTTTGTGAATTCTCTGTAATAATAGAGTCAGCCCTTGTTTCATTTCACACAAAACACAGTTTGCACCAATAAGTCTTAATGTGGGGAAAAATCAGCAACCAAGCCTTTCATAGCAGCTTCGGGAAGTTTTATTTTATGTTTTATCATATTGCTGTTATTCCATGATGCTGGCCATAGCAGAAAGTCTTCTGATGCCACAAATGTGATTTTCAATTTAATAATTTATTTTTTATTTTCAAATTTCTAATGGTAGCTGCAGCTTGGGACATACGTCAAATTCATTTGTTTAAGTGATTTTCTGTGTCAGTGAGAGATGATTTGTTTTGTTCTTGATTGTCCTAGGATAAGGTTCTGGTTTGGGTGCTGAGGTAGACAGCAGGTTTCTTTTCAGGGGTAGCTTGGCCACTGCCAAGATTCACAGCTAGATGCTCTGAGGAGCAGCACAGGGCATGTCAGTGTTGTGCCATCTTGCACAGGGGACCAACAAAGCCTTGGTCAGGTGCTGCTGCCTGGAGCTGCATTTTATCACTGGGTAGCCTTGGGTAGGAGGAAACTGAGGGACATGGTTTAGCAGTGGTCTTGGTGGAGTTAGGCTAATGGTTGAATTCAATGATCTTAAAGGTCTTTTCTGACCTGAACAAGTCTTTGATTCTGTGAAGCGGCCGAGCCTGTCTCAGACTTGAGGTGCTGCAGTTTTTGAGCCTTTGTGGCTGTTTGAGAATGATCTCCACACTCAACATCATCTTGAGCACTTGGACTCACACCTCCAGATACTTCTTGTTGAGCTGGAAATTAATTTTACTCCATAATAAATGCATTGTAGGGCTTCATGTTGCTTAGACGCGTTCAAGTTCTTACCTTCACCAAAGCAGCTCATGAAGCCTCCTGTAAGTCCAGCTGAGGAAAGCAGAAGTGTCCAATTACCCAAACTCCACTCCTCACATCAGTTCCTGTAATTACCAGCCTCAATTAGTGCAAACGTTCTTAAGGAGAAAGCATCAAAGCAGAGGCTCTTCACCTTTGTTAGTGACTGCCACCAGCCCACAGGTCATCTTGGGTTTGCTTGTTTACAGTTAGTCTCAATATTGATCTTAAAGGTCTGCTGCGACCTCGATAATTCTGTGACCCTGTGTGCCAGCTGCTCTTTCCCTGTCTCCTGTAGCATCTCTGTGGCCCCATGACACACTATGACTCCACAGTGTCCTGTCCAACAGAACTGTAACCTAAAGGCCATCTGTGAAATCTTAACATCGAGAATTATTTTGACTTGGAAGCCTGAGACAGTGTGTGGTCCCTCCTGCTGGCTGTTCAGTGAACTTTGGGTTTAGTCCATAAACTTGGAGTTCAGTGATAACCCCAAGTATCTCACGCATCATAGGCTGTGCATGATGCAAAGATGTCAGCAAAGCCTGTTGTGCCAGTGCAAACAACACAGGGAGTTTTACTGCTCCCATTGCTGCTGCATGAACCTTGTTTCTCCTTCCTCTGTGTGTGTGTCCCTGCATCAAGAGAGTGTCCAGGTGAGAGACACAGAGATGATGCAAAGGTTGGAGCACCTTTGCTATGAGGATAGGCTGAAGGAGCTAAGGTGTGTGTTCAGCCTAGGGAAGAGAAGACTCCAGGGAGACCTTATAGCTGCCTTCCAATACCTGAAGGGAACCTGTGTAAAGGATGGAGAGGAACTTTTCACAAGGGGATCTGGAGATAGGACAAGGGGAAATGATTTTAAACTGCAGTGGAGTAGATTTTGACTAGATCTTAGGGAGATGTTCTTCAGTACGAGGGTAGAGAGACTGGAATAGATTGTCTGGAGAGGCTGTGGATGTCCCCCTGGAGGTGTTCAAGGCCAGACTGGATGGGGCTCTGGGCAGCCTGGTCTAGCAAGAGGTGTCCCTTCCTGTGGCAGAGAGGCTGGAGTAGATGATCTCTAAGGTCCCTTCCAACCTGAGCCATTCTATGATTCCACTCTGAACCAGGACAGAATTCAGTGGGCAGCCCTGGCTGGATCTGCTTCCACATGGGATCCTCTTTGGGGTGCAGTGGGAATACAGACACCGCCACCCTGGGGTTTGGAAGAAATTACTCAACTGGCAATGTGTTCATTGCCAAGGTCAGTGCAAATGGCAAACTTGCTGGCCAACTTGATGGTAACAGGTGTCTGCTGTGAATTTGGCTCTGATGATGTTCCGTTCCTCTGGTATGCAAAATGATTCACCTCACCTTGAACTGCCCAGGCTTGTTAGCAGAAGCTCAGTGTTCAAACATGACTAAGGGTGTTATACGGGCTAATTAAATTAAGGTGTCTGGTGTGCATGTCAATCTGCAGACAGGTTTCCATGGAAAACAGTTTATATGCCATGGGTGTCATTAGGAGATTAGATTAAGAACTGGATCGTGTGTTCTTCCAGAGACCACCTTTGTTTAAAAGGAGTTTTAGGCTACTACAGTGAAGCTGGCTAAAAAGCCCTGTCTGCTTGGTTGCCCGTTTGGCCCCGTAGCACTTGTGATTTTAAGACTACAGCCCTATGGATCTTGAAGTTATTCTTGCTGCTTCCATCCAGATGACTCCAGGTTGTGCATCAGTGCATTTTCTTTTTCAAATGTCCACAGCTGCCTTTTGCCTTCTCTGTGGACAGCAGCAAGAGAAGAAGAGAGCAGTGCGCTGTTAGGTTTGGTGTGTCTCAGACATGTGCAGTGCTCAGCCTGGGAGCATCCAGACACATTTTCTTAGTGTCTTGAGTTTTTTCCTTCATGTCACCTTCCCCCTCTCTGCCCAGAGTTCCCTGAGTCCAGGCTGAGTTGCTGTGGGCACGTGGGTTCCACGTGGATCACCGCCAGCAGCCGTGCGCGATGCTGGGAAGCTCCAAGACTGGCCATTCCTTTCTGTGCAGCCAGGGAGCAGTGACGTTGGTTTGTCCCCACTGGGAGCAGGAAGAAAGGATTTTTCACCAAACTACCCGAAATGTCGAAGTCCCTGTGTGCTTTGGCTGTTACTCATGCTGTCTTAAAATAGAAGTAGCCCCTGAAAAGATGGGTCTGACCCTCCCTTCGTGCAGTGGCGTGGTCCATTGGAGAAGCAGGGCCAGTTTGTACCAGAAGACTGTAATTATTCAGGAATTTGAAAGCCCAGCAGAAAGCAGGGCTGAGGCAAACACCATTTTATTTCAATATCTGGGGCAATGCCATCTTTTGCTCTTGTTTTTGAGCTGCCTCCTCTATCCACCTTCAAATTTCACAAGGAGCTTTGAATCTTGTGCCCTTCAAGCCCACGGCTGCCCAGACGATTGTCTGTAGTGGAAGGACAGCAGGCCCCAAACAATGTGGAGAATCATAAAATGGTTTAGGTTGAACAAGAGATTTGAAGGTCCATGGCACAGGCAGGGACACCTCCCACTAGATCAGGTTGCTTAAAGCCCTGTCCAGCCTGGCCTTGATGTCCCCCTGTGCTCCAGGACGGATGGCTCTGGGGTTTCAGGGTCTTCAGACAGCTGGGACAGAAAGCATCTGGCTTTTCGGGTGTCTCGTGGCACTTTCACCAGGCTGCAGTTCACCAGGAGCTGGTCAATTCCTGGTGCTGCCAAGACCCAGGAGTCAATTCTTATTCCATGAGAAGGCCAGAGCTTGCATCCAGCCAGTTCCCTGAGGTGCAGAGACAGAAACTCTCTGAGAAATAAACACAGACACAAACACACCCCAGACTTGGCACTTGGCTTCGCAGGCAATGGGAATATCTTTCTAGATTCCCGCCGAGATAATTAGACTGCAAGAAAGCTTCCCTGCTCTGTCCTTTGGCTCTGGAGGAGGGTCCACTTGCCAAAATGCTTTGTGGTCCCTTGAGCCATGCCTGGGCTGGACCCTGAGCTTCTGCCCAGTCCATCCCACCCAGCGCTCGCCTGCACGCTTGCTGCATTCCTTGTGTAACCTATTCCCAGGGACACACAAGGAACCTCCTCCTCAGTAAAACCGCTCTCCTCTCATGCGTTTTGTTCTAATTCTTGGTGTCCCTTAAGAGGAAGCTTCCCCGAGTCTCCCTCACATCATTTTGTACCTGCGGAGGTTGTTCTCTCATGGAGTCTTCCTGACAGCTGGGGTGGGTCCCAGCTTGCAGATGTGGCTGTGTGAGATGGTGGTTCTTGTCTCCTGAACTTTTGTTTGCACCACTGCCTTGCTCCACAACTTTCTTGACATTCAGGACACAGCCCTGGATCTTACCTGCACTGAATAATTCTCCAGAGCCTGGGTGACTTCCATCCACATTGACTTAGCTCTGTTAATGGCATTAATGTGCCAGCATCTCTGAGGCTTTCAGAAACCACAGGAACAAGGAAAAACCTGCACCTTAGAACCCCCATATTTCTGAGCCCCATATTTCTGTCTTCCTTTTGGCCCTGCAGCTTTGCAACCACTTAGCATATTTTAAAACACTTGCCAAATGCCCTCTCTGATCAGGAGGGAGAGGAGTTCTGCTCCTTACCCTCTTGGAGTTGCAGCATTTCAGCAGGCGAAACCCAATGAGACTCAGTTGCCACAGGCAATGAGTGGTGGGCTGAGTTCTAGTTGGAGATGACCCCGCTTCTTGTAGATGACCTTTGGCAGTGCCTTCCAACCCAATGCCTTCCAACCCAATACCTTCTGTAGCTCTGTAGTAACCTTAGCAGAAGCAGAAGCAGCTACCACGCTCAGTGTGGGCAGCCAGGTTTCACCAGTTTGATGGTGAGTTTGTTCCAGTTTTATCCTGTGCCTCACGTGGAAAAATAGTATTTCTCTGTAATTCTTTTGGTTGCTGTGATACTAATGCAGCTCCTTTTGGAAACCAGTTTCGAATGCGAATGGAAGCCCATCCATGCATGGAGCACACAAAATGAGTTTTTAAGTGGGAATGAAAAAAGGATTTAGCTACAGAGAGTCTAACAAATACTCACTTTGGGAAAGCAATGGCTGTTTTGCAGCTTAGCCTGGAGATGCATCATCCACCAAAAGTGAGGGGCAGTCTATTGCTCATGGGTCCTTCTTCAGGCAGGAACAGTTTTTCCTCGGGACTGTCTGTATCCTAGAGGCTTGACCGTACTTCGTGCCAAGCACAGAAAGTTGCACTCTGTGGTTTTTGAATTAGAAATGGGAAATCCATGCTGTTTTGGAGCAAACAGCGCTGGCCGTTAGACAGTCTGTTTGGTTACCATTTGGGTACAACTGCATAAGGAACAGCTCTAGTGGAAAAATATTTCAAAAAAAGAAGTAGCAGTAACAGCCAGTCGTCACTTTTTTTCCCCCCTCCTGCCTGGAAAACTCAAGAGTTTTATGGTCTATGAACCACAAATTAGAATTGCAGGCAACAGATAAAGCTTCACTATAAATCCAGCTAATGCCAGTGCCTGTTGGTGGCTGCGAGGAGGTGGCTGTCAAAATATCCCTTGGAGATGACGGCATCTTTGCAACCAGCCAGCAGAACCGGGTGCGCCCAGACCCTTCATCAAGACACAGTGTCCCTGGTGAATGGCTACCACTACAGCTCTGGAGATCCCCCTTACAGCTTCCCTGCGTAGGGACAAACAAGGAAGCTTCTGCTGCTCCTGCTGTCAGCATTGGCCATCCCAGCATGTTTTGAAGGGTGTCAAGATTTTCCTCAACCTCCAAGGTCTCCAAGGAGCCTTGAACCTTCCTCTGGAAAGCAGAGTGCTTGGCCAGGTAGGAAGAATTGAGCCAGTGAATCTTTATTCTTGTTTATCCTTCCTGATAGAAAGTTTTGTCGAATTTCTGAGCCAGAGCCATCGGGATGTGGTTGAAGCTTGTGCCACGTTGCTGGGTAAGAACACAACCCAGCCCAAGGACTCATGCGCAGGGGCTGGGTAAGGTCGCCAAATGGACAACATGTTTCAGATGTCCCGGATTGGCTTCAATTGCTCAAAGACGTTGCCACTTTGGGACTAATGAGATGGGCTGCCAAGTCTCCCACCGCTACTCCAGAAGTAGTGTGGGACCTCTGTCACATCTGCCAGTGCTGCTGCCCTAAATAACTCAGAGGAGCTCCACATACAAAACTTCCATGTTTAGAAGGGAACTGCAAAGGAGTCAGGTTGCCCATCCATGCTGTTCATTCACAGCTTGGGTGGCTTCCAACAGGGAACAGCAGCAGCCTTGGGCAGTAGCTGCCCTTCCAGGAACTAAGAGAGTGGTAAGAAAAGTTGTACCACCATTAGACATGCCTGGGACTTCATAGTTGGGACTTTGTGCGGTCTTGGTCTGATCTAGCTCAAGACCACTATTTGAGGGGCACAAGCCACAGTTTTGGCTTTTGCATGTCTGCTTAGATGAGCATTTCTGAGGTACTTAAATGTCTTAGGGGTATGAATGTTCCTAAATTAGTGATGGACATCAGCTGTCCATCCTGTCACCTCCCAAGCCAACAAGAATGTTGTCTGAGCTCATAATTTTTGTTGGTGAGGATGCTTGACTTGTAGAGTTCTCCTAGAGGACACAAGATCTATCAAATGGAAAGGAGCGCAGAGTTAATCTTTGCTAATAAGGACAAGCTCACAACCTTTTCCTTTCATGCATGTATTCTTGGTAATCGGAAGAGTCGTGCAGGGCGGCTTTTCCCCGCTGGGAAGTCTGCAGAGCAGTTTTACTGGGAGCAGTATTCATAGAATCGTAGAATTATTAAGGTGGGAAGAGACTAAAGAGCATCAAGTCCAACTGTCAACGCAGTGCCACCATGCCCACTAAAAGGTTATTTCATAACCATTCAGGATACAGTTATCTATCTGTCTGTCTGTCTGTCTGTCTATCTGTCTGTCTGTCTGTCTTTCTATCTGTCCATCTGTCTGTCTGTCTATCTGTCTATCTGTCTGTCTGTCTGTCTGTCTGTCTGTCTGTCTGTCTGTCTGTCTGTCTGTCTGTCTGTCTGTCTGTCTGTCTGTCTGTCTGTCTGTCTGTCTGTCTGTCTGTCTGTCTGTCTGTCTGTCTGTCTGTCTGTCTGTCTGTCTGTCTGTCTGTCTGTCTGTCTGTCTGTCTGTCTGTCTGTCTGTCTGTCTGTCTGTCTGTCTGTCTGTCTGTCTGTCTGTCTGTCTGTCTGTCTGTCTGTCTGTCTGTCTGTCTGTCTGTCTGTCTGTCTGTCTGTCTGTCTGTCTGTCTGTCTGTCTGTCTGTCTGTCTGTCTGTCTGTCTGTCTGTCTGTCTGTCTGTCTGTCTGTCTGTCTGTCTGTCTGTCTGTCTGTCTGTCTGTCTGTCTGTCTGTCTGTCTGTCTGTCTGTCTGTCTGTCTGTCTGTCTGTCTGTCTGTCTGTCTGTCTGTCTGTCTGTCTGTCTGTCTGTCTGTCTGTCTGTCTGTCTGTCTGTCTGTCTGTCTGTCTGTCTGTCTGTCTGTCTGTCTGTCTGTCTGTCTGTCTGTCTGTCTGTCTGTCTGTCTGTCTGTCTGTCTGTCTGTCTGTCTGTCTGTCTGTCTGTCTGTCTGTCTGTCTGTCTGTCTGTCTGTCTGTCTGTCTGTCTGTCTGTCTGTCTGTCTGTCTGTCTGTCTGTCTGTCTGTCTGTCTGTCTGTCTGTCTGTCTGTCTGTCTGTCTGTCTGTCTGTCTTTCTATCTGTCTGTCTGTCTGTCTATCTGTCTCTCTATCTGTCTGTCTTTCTATCTGTCTGTCTGTCTGTCTTTCTATCTGTCTATCTGTCTGTCTATCTGTCTGTCTATCTGTCTGTCTATCTGTCTATCTCTCTCTATCTGTCTGTCTTTCTATCTGTCTGTCTGTCTGTCTTTCTATCTGTCTTTCTATCTGTCTATCTGTCTGTCTATCTGTCTGTCTATCTGTCTATCTGTCTCTCTATCTGTCTGTCTTTCTATCTGTCTGTCTGTCTGTCTTTCTATCTGTCTGTCTGTCTGTCTATCTGTCTCTCTATCTGTCTGTCTTTCTATCTGTCTGTCTGTCTGTCTTTCTATCTGTCTATCTGTCTGTCTGTCTGTCTGTCTGTCTCTCTGTCTGTCTGTCTATCTATCAATCAATAGGGGCATTCCTGGCAATGACTAATGTGGGGGACAGGCCCTGTGTGTCAGTCATTCCCATTTCTTCCTTCCTTTTTCCCCACCGTTAACCGTGACCCAGCGGCACCCAAACAAGCAGGTAGCTGCACTTACATACTGCAGTTTCTCAGTCCCTTCCAGCACAAATAACTACAAAGTAGTCGCCAAAGCCTGGATTCACTCAGCACATCTTTTCAGGTTTGCTTGGTTTCGACAGTCCCACCTCTCCCTCTCCAGCCCTGCTTCTTTTAAAAACGCAATTTCAGCGGGTCATAACTTTTGATGCCTTTCAGCTGATGCCTGGCACAAGGTGGCGAGAACTCCTATGCGCTGCTTCGTTACCGCACTTCTTCTTCACAGCGACCCTTTCCCTGCTTGCTGACAGCCCGAGCACGTGGATCTTCCAAGCGCACGCAGCTCCAAACTACGTCCCGCTGCAAAAGTTGCTATGTCTCCTGGCGATGCAGGTTTTCTCTCCGTTTAAATCCAGGCAGGACCTAACCTGAAAAAGAAATCCTTCAATAGAGCTAATTGCATGTGGTTTAAGCTGTGTTAAGTTTCAGCTCCTAGTTCAGCATCAGATTTATGTGCTATGAGCTGGTGTGGAGAGGGGCTTGGACACACAAGGCTTTGGGTTCATGCGAGTTCAGGAAAAAACCTGCCTTTTCCTTTCAGCTTACCTTGTTTCCTTCTCTACCTTTTCCTCACCCCCAAGTTTTCCTTTGTGCTTTGGTTTCACCCCAAAACAAAGCCCAGGTTTGCCTTGTTTTGAGCTCAAATGGGAAACAACTGACTTTCACGTGTTTTTCAGCCACTGCTGTAAATCCCCTTGGGCTGGACTTGCTGCACTGTGCAGGTTTGTGGAGGGCAGGAGAACCTTTTGGTACAACAAGCAAGAATCTAAAGGGCAGGTTCTTAATGTAGCTTCAAAAAATAAAGGATTATTCACCAGACTGCAGGAAAGGGTTCACTGTAAATCACAGAATGGTGGGGGTCGGAAGTGATCTCTGAAGATCCACCCCCTCTGCTGGATTAGAATCGCTCAGAGATGAAAATAAATGCATTAAAGAAGCTCCGTTATATGGAGGCAGGAGCTTTACTTTTGCTCCCAGACATCCAAAATGAAGGTTTCCCTGGCTTTATTCTTTGAAAATCCACCAGTGCCCTAACGTGATCATAGTGCTTGCTTCAGGAGAGTCAGGGGTGTCCGAAGACAAGCCGTGTTACTGGATTGCTGACATTTTATTGTGTTATGCTGTGGGAAAAGCCTAAATGAAGATTCCCTGGCAAGGTCTTGCATGATCCCTCATCAGCTACCTTCTTTAACAGCATCCCTCATCTTCTGCCCTGAATTATTCTTCTGCTCTCCAGGAAGCCTTTTGGGAATAACTCTTCTCATTTTGCTGGTTTGGTACTTTTCCATTTGGCAACTACTTTCTTTCCCCTGTTATCCTTTTTAAAATGGGCTCTCAAAAAATGTTCCTTGATAATTTTGGGTGAGACCACACACAGGCAGAAGAAAAGGTGGCTGCGTCCACATGACATGAGTTTTGTCTGCTGTGACCTGTGCTGTGGTTGGATTGACATGTGTTGCGCTTCTTTCTTTTTGCTGATGCCATCTCTGCATCACTGCAAACTGGGTAGCAAAAAGCCACTGTGTGAGTCACTGCAGAGGAGACGTGGCTCAAGGTTTAGGAGAAGGAAGGATATGTGTCACAAGCGTTGTGTAGATGCCATGACAGCTGCCTCCCCAAGGGTGAAGGAGAGGAGATAGTGATGCCATCTTACCAGAACAAGGTTTATTTATATCCTAAGTGCAATTATGAGTTGGTTAATTAACACTGAAGTTTAGAGGTGGTCTAGGAGGCTGTAACATTTCTGAGTCTTTTTCTACCAGCTTTACCTTTCCTAGAAGCTGTGTCATTAAGATGAGACAAAAGGTTTGGTTTGTGCCATTACAGAAGGAGCGAGGCTCCTTGAGGAGGGCAATCAACCTTGGGAACACCACAGTGCTAAACAGCGCTGTCGCTGTGCTTATTCTGTGTGCTCTGGGCTCCTTGCCGCAGTGAGAACTCACAGAATCACACAACATTAGGGATTGGAAGGGACCTCGAAAGATCATCTAGTCCAATCCCCCCACCACAGCAGGATCACCTAGACCAAGTCGCACAGGAACACATCCAGCCAGGTTTTAAACATGCAGAGGTGGAGACTCCACAACCCCCCTGGGCAGCCTGTTCCGCTGCTCTGTCACCCTCACTGGGAAGAAGTTCCTTCTCATATTTATGTGGAACCTCCTGTGTTTCAGCTTACACCTATTGCCCCTTGTTCTATCATTAGATGACACTGAGCAGAGCCTGGCTCCATCCTGACACCCACCTTTCACATATTTATAAATGTTCAGGAGGTCACCCCTCAGTCTCCTTTTCTCCAAGCTAAAGAGACCCAGCTCCCTCAGCCTTTCCTCATAAGGGGCATGTTCCACTCCATCATCTTTGTGGCTCTGTGCTGTACCCTCTCCAGCAGTTCTGTTTCCTTCTTAAACTGAGGAGCCCACAACTGGACACAATATTCCAGATGTGGTCTCAACAGGGCAGAGTAGAGGAGGAGGAGAACCTGTCTTGATCTGCTAACCACCCCACTTCTGATCTACCCCAGGATGCCACAAGGGCACATTCCTTGCTCATGGTCATCCTGCTGTCCATCAGGACCCTCAGGTCCCTTTCCGCTACACTACTTTCCAGCAAGTCAGTCCCCAGCCTATACTGGTACCTGGGGTTGTTCTTGCCCAGATGCAACACTCTACACTTACCCTTGTTCTAGTTCATTAAATTTCTCTCCGCCCAGCTCTCCAGCGTGTCCAGGTCCTGCTGAATAGCAGCACGGTCTGCTGGGGTGTTGGCCACTCCTCCCAGCTTTGTGTCATCAGCAAACTTGCCAACAGTGCTCTCTAATCCCTCATCCAAGTCATCAATGAATAGAATGACTAGGCCTGTAACAGGCACCCACAACAGTGTCACCCATGCCAGCCTGCCCCTTAATCTGCACCCACAAACTCTCAACTCTCTCTTCATCTGCCTCTGGACAGAACTCAATACATTCCAGTTGGTCTTTCATATAAAGAGCTACTGTACTACCTCACCTTGCTGTCCCTTCTGAAAAGGACATAGCCGTCCATGACCACATTCCAGTCATGCGAGCTGTGCCACCATGTCTGGACACAGATTTCTACCTCCTCCCGCTTGTTCCCCGTGCTGCGTGCGTTGCTGTACAGGTATTTCAGGGAGTCAGCTGAGCACTTTGATTTAACTCTGGCAAGGTGGGAGCCTTGTGGTCTTCATCAAGACCAGAGCACTGCCCCACTGGTGCCCACCCAGCAACAATCCCACCTTCCTTTGGATCTAGTTTGAAGCCCTCTGAATGAGCCCTGCCAATTCCTGCTCAGAACCCTTTTTCCCTTCTGAGCTAGACCTC
>VXBP01006352.1:0-11477 GCA_013400115.1 Rhinopomastus cyanomelas | reverse complement strand
TCTCTCTCGATAACTATCAAATATTTAACTTTCTTTCTCCAGCATGAACTAATTAACGCTTTTATTCCTCTCTTAAACCATGCTCATGCCTTCTTAGTAGGCAGAGAATAAGGAATACGCTATTCTCCATTAAAGTTTTGCAATGATTTATTCAGGAGAACCATGAGGTGATCTGTGAGCCACTAGGGCAGGTGCCTTCTGTGGATGGCCACTGGGAGAGTAGCCAGGGCTGCACCTACACAGATAAAATTTAGCAAGGTCTGTGCAGGGTGTCTCAGTAAATTCCTGTCTGATGGAATAGAATAGAATAGAATAGAATAGAATAGAATAGAATAGAATAGAATAGAATAGAATAGAATAGAATAGAATAGTTGCAAGGAGCAATAAGTGCCAGATGATGTGTAAATAGCTGGAAGCATATGTGTCAACATCATGCGCCTACAGCACATGTTTTAAGTAAAACTTAGCCCCTTCTTGGCCTCTCCACAGATAATATCCAATTTGGCCTGTGTTGAAGGATAGAAGAGGCTCAAGTCTTGCTGCTGTACCACAGAACTCACTCCCAGCCCAAGTGTGGACTCATCAGCTGGCATCTAGGTGAGTCCGACCTTACTTGCACATACAGGAGCAATCAGGGAAATAAATACTCCCTATCAATTATGTCTCTTATCTTCATGTAGAGAAAAAAACTAAAGGGAAATACTGCATATGCAAATTAGGTTCTTAATTATAGGTTCTGTTTTTATTAAAGTCCTGTTAGGTCCTGCAGATTGGAATTTGATTATTCATACATTTGAGGCAATTTGGCTTTGAGTTGCAATCCTGATGTATTTGATTACGTTCTGCAGCACAGACAAGTGCTTGCACAACTAGTCTACATGCAAGGTGTAACTCATCTGTCTGAGGACTGTGCTCTGAGTCACTGAGTTCTGTCAGGGTGCCCTGATTCTGATAATCCTTAAGGAATATCCCAAGTTGTTGTTTGGGTTTTGTTTCCCTTTAGAAACCAAGTCATATAGTGCAAGTGGCAGTAGGCATCTGCATGTAGCAGGCTGTGATTCCCATTAGACATGAAAATGTGCCCATCTTGCTTCTGAACTAAATATTTCTATCCCAGTCTCAGTTCCCATTTCTGTTGAGAATCTGTCAGCAGCCTCAGAGGAGGATGCAGAAAATATATATGTATATTTTCATGAAGTGATTTTTCAACATGAGATGTTTGAGTATCATCTAATGACCAATGGAATGTAAAATGAATGCTGTCGGAGACTTTGGTCTTTTTAAACAGGAACCCAGCCTGTTTAATTTAATTGAATTGTTCATTGAATTGAATTTATTTAATTGTAGGATTTAAAGATCTGTTCAAAACAAAAAACACTTAATTCTTGCTTGATTTCACTACGTTCCATTCAGGCATCCAAACATCTGTCTCTAAAAGTCATGCACGCAGTAGAACCTGTATAAGCACTCATTAGCTTCTCACATCGTTTTAATGTATAGACACAGAGAAGAAGCCCTGCAGTAACACACCACAAAGCATGCAAAATTAAGCATTTGAAAGTCAAAATTACACAAGGTACAATAGCTTCTGTAACTCTAATTTGGCCTCTCTGTGAGTTCACATAATGTCTCTGTGTTACACATGCATGCATACACATAAAGTGTATAATACTTGGGTACGCGGAGGGAAGAAAGCCTTTAATTACATGACTATTTAATGAGTTTTTTCCACAGTGCCTGCTTTATTTGGTGGACAGGACAGACCTGCTTCACATGTGGGTCACCTTATTGTGCACAAGGTTGTTCCCTATACAACACTGATTAATTGCACAGATCATTAATGATGTGGGAGAGAGGAAGAAGGGTTAAGGGGTGTCACTGCCTCTCCTGAGGATTAAGTTCATAACTCAGAAGTCAGCTGGCTGGCTGCTAGCAGGTATAGAGGTATAAGAGTAAGCTCCTGAGTGCCCCTCAAGGAAAATTACTAGGACCAATTGATAGTCTGAATGAACTTCACTATTTGCTCTACTGTTAAGTAGTGGAAACTTTTCTGCAGGGAGACTGGAAGTGAAATTAATTTCTGGCTAGAAAGTGGTCACAAGCTGCTGGTGGAGATAAATTCTTCTGGTGGCACAGCTGTGTCCAGATGATAGCATCTGTTCACAACATGGACCAAGTTAGGTTAGGACTAGCTTGGGCATATCTTTCTTATTGTATGGTTACAAACAGTCTACATCAACATCATGGTCTTCACTAACAAAATCACAACCTCATTAAAAAAAGAAGTTAGTGTGAAAACGTTTACTTTCCTTAAATCCAAGTTAACTGGCTCTAATTATCTTACCTCGTTTTAATTCTTTATTGATGCTCTACTGCTTCAGCTGCTCCATCACTTTGCCCAGGAGTGATGTCAGGTTTCTGTCTCTTCTTTAAAGCACCATCTGATGTTCTTCCAGTTGCATTTGTCTCATGCAAAAGTACACGCCTTGGGACTCTAGAGAGTGATTTACAAAAGCATTGAGCAGTCACAGTTGCCAACGGGGAGGTGCTGCAAAGAAGAATGGGAGCTACAAATCACTGAAAATTCATGCTTTTTACCTTAATGTGCCTGTCTCTGAGTTTCCCAATATGAAAAGAAGGTCGTAAGCCTTCCACCTTATGGAGACTCTGTGAAAATAAATGTATTAATATTTGGGAACCACTTGGATATTTCATAGGGGAGAGTTATAAAAACACCATTAGGATGATAATCATTAGTTTTTAAGAGTGAGATGTGAAGCCAGTGCATTAAATAAGTCATGTGGCTCCATACTGAACAAGGAGAAAAGAAAATATTGAATTGCTCCTCATTAAGACACAAATTCTCAAAGGTATTTTAAATGTCTGCTGAGAGTCAGTGCTCCTTAAGTGGTCACAGATATTTTTTAGCTTGTTTATATTTTTTGGGGGGGTTGTATCTGAATAAGACAGGAGATCTGCAAGAAAAATTGTATGTAACCATGTAATTATAGACTGCTTCTTAATACACTGCTAATTAAAGGTTGCAGCAGAATGGATGTGCACAGTGTATGGCACAAAGTAACTTTGCCAAAAAGGACACAGAGAGAAAATAGATCAGGTTTCCACGGGGTAAATGCAGAAATACCACCATGCAAAAGCAGTTGGCGACAAACAGAAAAAGAGCCTAGGAAACAAATAATACATGGCTGGCAAAAGCTTTTTGAGTAACCAGAGATCATTTGTTAAGTCTGTCAGTGGTAACAGAGAGTCAGAGCAAGTGGATTACTCCTAAGAGAGAGAAAACTACTGACTGATGCTGGGAAGGCTCAGAGTGCCTCATGCCTTTTTGTGCCAGTCTTGGCTAAAAGAGGTCACATGTGATCAGGACATTTGACATGGTTCGTGTTAATGACGAGGGAACAGTGCAGCCACTGCAACAGGCTGTCCAGGGAAGTGGTGGAGTCGCCATCTCTGAAGGTGTTCAAAAGGCAACTGGATGTGTTACTTTGTGTCTGCTGATCGTGGAGGTGTTGGGTTGAAGATTGGGCTTGATGATCTTAGAGGTCCTTTCCAGGCTTAATTATTGTGTGATTCTGTGATGTTGATAAATATTCTTTTCTTCTCCTTGGAAAGAACCTAGTACAAACAGACATGTAGGTGATCCTGCTGTGTCAGGGGGATTTGACTAGATGATCTTTCAAGGTCTCTTCCAATCCCTAACGATTCTACGATTCTATGTTATGTGTAAGCAGAAGAAAACAATGTGATAAGCAACTAGTAACACGGACTTGTCAACAAGAAATTGATACAAGCTGGTCAAGTTTCATTTGGCATTAAAGGAACAGACCCTGTAGGGAAGGAAGGAGGAAGCGCTGCCATCATCTGAGTCTTGGTAAGACTCTGTGTATTCAGTTATAAATGAGGGAGTTCTGTTTGTGTGAAAAATTTGGGTGGTGGGTACAAAACAGTGGAAGCAGCAGTTGTCAGTGGTTTACTGGCAAATATGTGGATTATAGATGCTATTCCAAAGGGGTTGGCATTCATTATTGGCCCTCAGAGATTATATTAATCAGGGAACAACTGCAAATACATGGGAGGATGAAACAAGAATTCAAAATAATCCTATCAAATTTCTTGGAAAGCACAGAATGTGGCTGAAAAGCAACTAGAGGAGATAGTTTTGGAGCAGGATTAACCCCCTGCACACACAGAGACTGGGCCATTGCTCACACATGCTGCAGGCAGCAGCTGAGGGCAAACGGAGGAGAGCCGGAGCAACTGGTGGCCAAGAAAACAGCAGGGGAAATGGACATACTGCAGCTGATAGTCAAAAACAAATAATGGCACAGAGGCGTGATAGCAACCAGCATATGTGCAAAGGCACTGCAGCACAGGAAGAGAAAGAGGAGTCTTCCATGGGCAGGGATGACCAGCTTTCCATTTCCGTAAGAAATGTGCAGGAGAATGAGGTGTTGGCTGTGAGGCCCCACAGGCGGTGGAGATCCATCCAAGCAGGACCAAGTGCTTTAAAGGGGACCCAGAGCCAACAGTAGATGGGAAATCTTTTAGGGGTTGTACATAAGAAAAAGAGCCAAAAGGAGGAAGATCTAAGAGTTGGTGTACAGAAACACTCTTGGCGATGGCATAACATGTAAATGACAACCCACCACCATATTCCTCCTCTGTTTCTATTCTGTTGTGGTGCCAGTCCTCCTCTAATGCACGTGAGGACTTCCTGCTCACTGGCTGTGCCCATGTGTATGAGCACATATTGATCCGTGTGTTGTCGCTCCTTCTCTTCCTCCAAAGGCAGAGATAAGCACACGGTTCTATAATGCCTGGTCTGCGCTCTGCAGCGAGGACACTCTGAGGCACTTAGAGGCTGAAGTAAATGTAGCGTAACATAAAAATTTATAACGTTTACAAACGTTTATGGTTAATTTTACAATTAATGCCAGGTCTCAATAGACTGTTAGGGTTTTTTAAGGGTAGGTTAATTTGACAGCCTGACTGAAACAATACACGAGCAGTGTCACACTGCTCTAGGTCTCACAAATGACCTTCGGCTTCGGGCTCTGCGCTCCAGATCTGCACCCTCTCCGCGGGTGCTCCCCGGTGCGGTGCTCCCCTCGCCGCAGCCAGCCGCAGCCGCAGTGCATTGTTCGAGCCATGCGCTGTAAATAATTGATGTGGCAGAAGCACTGCGCCGTGCAGCGGGCACAGCTCCCCGCCCCGCATCGGTACCTGACCCCCCCCCAGCTGGGCGGTGCGGAGCCCGTGCGGGGCCGCCCCGCGCCCTGATGACCTTGCGGCGTCGGCCCGCCCTCGGCGGCGGCGGGTCCCTGCGGGAGGGCCGGGCTGGGCCGGGCCGGGAGCAGGTGCGGCCGCTGAGCTTCGTGGAGGCGGAGACGGAGACGGGCCGGCAGGAGGGGGCCGTCAGGAGGCGGAGGGTTCGGAGACGAGCGGGTTGTGAGCTGCTGGAACTGTGGCCGGCGGCTCGGCTGGGATCTGCACAGCACGGCGCGGCGAGCGGGCTGCCGCGGGGGCCGCACGGCGGCGGTGGTTCCCGCAGCCCGTTCCGCGGCGGGGCCGGCGGGGCCCCTTGCTGCAGAGCCAGATGCGTGGAACGGGGGGCTGCGGGGGCCCGGCTGGGGGGTGCTTGGGGCTGCCGCCGCCGCTGCTGCTGCCGCGGCCCGGGGGGGACCCTTAGCTGTGTGGGGAGCGGGGAAACCGCGGCGGGAGCTCTTATTTTTTTATTCCTCCTTCCTTTGCCTTCTCTCTTCTCCCTCCTCCTCTTTCTCCTCCTCCTCCTCCCCAAAACCGGGAAAGGAGGCGTGTTCGTAGAGTCTTGCTGCACCGGTTTGCTTGGTTTGTTGTTGCAGGGTTTGTTTTGCGGGAAGGCTTACTGGGGCTTTTTCTACCACCCCCTCCCGCCCCCCGGTACTCCCTCTCCTTCGGCCCATTGCATGTTCGGATCCGGCTGGATCCTTCCGTTCATTTGCGGCGGTGCCTGTCGGAGGGGGAAGGGAGAGCGGGGATGAGAGCAGCCTGACGCACAGGCGACGGGAGGGGGGCACCGCCGGCAGCTGCGACGGTTCGTGGCCGCAGGGTGCTAGTGAGAAAGGGGCTCTCAGGGGTTCGCCCAGTGTCTCTCCCTTTCTTGGTCCCTCTCCTTTCTTCTCTCCCTCCCTAATCCGTGACCTGCCGGGTCCGCCGAGGAGCGGGTGTACGATCTATTGCGTTGCAAGGTGTGTGCGCGCGGGCAAGGAAGGGAAGAGGAGGACTCGTGAGGGCGCCGGGGCTGCCTCGACGCCCCCCCACATGTGACCCCCCACGGGCGGCCGGATGGCGATAGACCGGCGCCGTGAGGCGGGCGGCGGAGGCCGGCCGCTGCCGGAGGAGAACGGCTCGGTGCCGGGGGCTGGGGCGGGGGACACCGCCGGTCCCCCGGGGCCGTCCTCCAGCGCCGCCGGTGCCGAGATCCAGGCGGTGCCGGTGCCGCCGTCTGCCGCCGCCTGCAGCCCGTTGCTCCTCGACTACGACGGCTCGGTACTGCCCTTCCTCGGGGGGCTGGGCGGCGGATACCAGCGGACCCTAGTTCTGCTCACTTGGATCCCGGCCCTTTTCATCGGCTTCAGCAAGTTCTCGGACTCTTTTCTCCTGGACCAGCCTGACTTCTGGTGCCGGGAGGCGGACGGGCAGGGCAACTGGAGCGGGTCCCTGGCACCGGGCCATGTCAATCGCAGCGGCAACAGCAGCATCTTCCCCCCGCCCGGGCTACCCACCCCGGCGGGGGACAACGCCAGCGAGTGCGACTGCCATGAGTGGCACTACCGCATCAGAGCCGGCCTCGTCCAGAACGTCGTGAGCAAGGTGAGAAAGGCGGCTTCTCTCGGCCCCCTCCCAGCCCTTACGGACCCCTCGACTCTGTTCCAGCCCCATTCACACCCGCTTTTCCTGCTCTTGTAAGGGGAGCACCGCTGATGATGCGGATCTGCCCGTGGGTGCTGCCTCCGGGTCCATCAGGTGTCCCTGAGTCACCCTTCCACCAGCAATAAATGCTGCATCTCTGTGATCCTTCCTCTCGGTGGGTGTCCTGCTGGGTGTCTATTTGGTGCATTTGTACCTGGGTGCTGGTTGCAGCACTGAGCTGCAAAGTTATGGCCTGGAACGGGATCTACAGTGGGTCGTTGGTATCCCAGCAGTGCCGGTGTCCTACTGGTCGGGACGCAGATGTGTGTGGGAAGGGCACTGCGGGCGAGTGGCACCAGCTAGTGGGGAGGAAAAGGGTTTTGGAGAAGGCTGCAGTTGTGATATTGCTCGTTTTGGTGCAAGTATAGCAAAGCAGCTGTACTGGTTAAAAAACCAGATTTTGAGGGAAGCCGGTAAGGTGGCTACTGTGGGGAGCAAAAGACAAAGACCTATTGAAGTCTTCTTGTTTTGCACTTATTTCCTTTACCAGTTTCACCAGAGCTGTAAAGAAATGCATCACAATAGTTGTACTCCAGAGGCAGAATGTTTTGTTTCCTAATGTAATGACTAAGGTGGAGAATTTACAGCGAGGAGGGCTGCGCTGCTTTCTGCTCTTACTTTGTGTTTGCTGAGTAGCTCACGCAAAACCAAACAAGCCACCTCTTTCCACCTGAAAGCTTTTGCTTGTTTATGTTATAGGCCCTGCGAAAGCCCTGCCAGCTGGGAATGAGCTTCGTTGGTATTAACTGGTAACTGGAGCTCTTGGAAATGTAAAATGAAACTGTTACACCAGGATGCTAGTTCCCTTAATCTGAAGACACCCCCAAGGATCAGCAGAAATTACTTCCTGCCTGGGAGTAGCGTTTTGGACTAGCTGTGTTTATCTAGTTGGGAGAAACAAACACAGCAATAATCAGATGACCAGCATGATTGTGCTTGGGTCAGCCAGCATGTGTTCCTGTTTAACCGCTGGAAAGAATTTCAGTTTCTCCGTGTCCCTTGAAAACGTGCAGCAGGGAAAAAGCAGGTAAAGCAAATCCCACAAAACCTTTAGACCCAGAATAGATTTATTTAAAAAAACAAAAAAACAAACTATAGTCCCTTCTTGACAAAAATTGCGAGCACATGGTGGAATTGAGTGGTTTGTTATGTTGAACTGCTTAATGAAATCTGATGTTTAAGAGTGGCAGCTTCTCTTCTGTTTGTAACCAGAGACTGAGTCATTCATATGTTTTAGAATTTAACACTGATACTGAAGCATGAAAAAAGATTGTGATAGATTTCTTTTCAGTATAAACTGCACAACATAAATTTTTTTAAACGTTGGCTTCTTTTGAATGTTGTAGTCAAATTGGCCACAAAAGGTCAAGGCAGAGTTACTTTGCTATCTTGCATGCCTCTTTAAAACAAATAAAAAAAGCATACTTTGGAAGAACTTGTGGTAAAGGGCAGATCAATTTTAAGGGATAAATAAACGTCTGTGGTCCCTGCTGTCTTGTTTTGTATTAGAAAGGATAACAATCTTATTTGGGGACTACAGGTTTTTCCAGTGTGGAGTTTTTCTTTGTGTTGCATGCTTGCTTCTAAAAACTTGGCATCTTTTTTGCTTTGATTTGTAATCCAATGTAATTATAATTAGGCTGTTTTCTCAGAGTCAGGATTCCTCTTTAATTTGTGCTTTGGTTTTGTTCTGGGGGTTTTCTGAGTGAGCGTGTTGTCTGGTTTGAACTCAATGAAGAAAGAGAGGGAAAACCAAGGCAGAACATCAGTGTAGTTTAATTCAGACTTCCTTTCTTAGAAACCCCCGGGAGCTCTGATACTGTGGGAGCAGTTCTTGCTGACTCCTCTTACATGCATCCTACCATGCTTTGTGAGAAAGAGCTACCCTGGGTGAGTTCAGAAGACTTGATGTTTAGATCTTCCTTAACCCCCTTCAAAAATACAGCTTTTTTTTCCTGTAATTTGTTGTGCAATGTTCTCATCTCTCTAAACAGAGTTTTGTTACTCCAATGCACGATCATCTCTGTAGTAGCCAGGGGTTATACTGACATATTACTAAGAGAATCAGAAGTATGTTAAATAAAAAAAGGGCATTTTTCTTTGGCAGATAAAATCACCTTGTTCTCGTATTCAGCAGCCCAGGCTAATTGCTGCTGGGTGCTCCATCATTGCTTTGTCTTCAGAAATGGCCAAACAAATGCAGTTTTTTAACACAGAGGGGATTTCCTCTTCTGTGTGTTGCTGATACACATCCATCGAGGTGTCACTGCTCCTCATTCCTCAGGAGCAGATAGATGTCCTTAAACTGTATTACATTTCACTGTATTGATAGCTGTTCTCCTAATGGTATCTTTCATCACATGTCATTCTTTGTAGGCTTTCTCACCTCTACCTTCCCCAATGTGTGTTTTCTCCCAGCTGTGTCATGCTGGGGATTGATGGAGTGGAGATCTTGCTATTTCCAGCTCCCCCTGTGCCTTGCTGAGTCCCTCTTTGAGACTTTGATGGGGTCAGGGGTAGCCTTGCACCTTCCTTGAAGTGCAGCATTGCCGCAACAGGCACTGCCATTACCCTGACCTCCTTGACTGAGGCACAGGGAATGGTGCTTTTTTAATAGTGCTGCCAGTCACTACTGATTGAAATGGCAATAAAGGGCTTGCTGCTTATTATTTAACACTGCTGAAATACATAAAACATAGAGGTCAGATGCATAATTTAGCCACAGGGATTCTAGTGGCCATACTAAATCACCCGTCTGAGCTGGTGTCCTGACTTGGTACATAAATCTCTGACTTTAGCTTGGTTTGTTCATAAATATCTTCCTTTAAGACAATGTAGTTGTAAGGCTTTTTCACTGCTAAATGCTTCTTTGATGACTTTAATTGCTTTGGTGTCACAGAATCAGTGATCAATAACTATCACAGAATTATAGAATGGTTTGGGGTAGAAGTGATCTCAGAGGATTATCTAGTTCTGACACCACTGGCCATGGACAGGGACACCTCTCACCAAACCAGGTTGCTCAGAGCCTCATCCAGGGTTGGGGGGCTGAACAAATCCAAGATCCAAACCAGATCCCTGAGGAGCACCAACTTGTAACTGATTGACACACTGATCACAACTCTGTGAGTGTGACGGTCCAGCCCATTCATTATCCACCAAATGGTACACCAGTCAAACCCATCTCTCTCTCTATTTTAGAGACAAGGATGTTGTGGGACAGTGGTGCCCAAGTAGATGATACCAGTTGCTCTACCCTTATCCACCAACACTGTAATCCTATTGCAGAAGGCCACAAGGTTTACCAGATGCACACTGCCCTTTAGTGACTGGCTGTCACCAGTCACCTCCTTGTTTTCCATGTGCCTCAGCACAGTTTCCAGGAGGATCTGCCCTATAATCTTGCCAGGCACAGAGTTCAGACTAACTGGCCTGTAGCAACCCAGTTCACCTTGTTTTCCCTTTGTAAAAATGGGAATTTATGTTTTTCTCTTTTTCCAGTTGGCAGGAACTTCACCAGTGTCATGATTTCTCCAAAATGATGGATAATGGTCTAACAACTTCATTCACCAGTCCTCTCAGAACCTATGAGTGTATCATCATCATTACCACCATCACAGTCACACCTCTAAAAATAGAGTGCCTATGTGTTGCTTGAAGTGTATCCTGATCTAGCCTTTAGAAAATCAGCTGATAAAAAATAATTACCAGAAAAATCTTTTAAGTGGTCTGTGTGTCTCACTCCTGTCCAAAGGATGGAAGCAAAGAAATGCTTTTTGCCACAGGGAAGCCCGAGGTCTCACTTTACCCATTTGCAAAGCGGCGCTGACGCTCTAGGTAAATTATTAGTGTTAATGCAGCAAGCAGGATAATGACAGCTAAGCAGAAAGTCAGTCGGCATACTCAGCAGAGACTTTTCTGACTCTCCTTTTGTGCCTGGATCTTCTGACCCTCTGCAAAGGCAGGTGTAATCTTGAGCAAAGTTTTCATGGAAGCTCTTAATTACAGGGCTTATGGCTGTTGAGTTTTTCCCTCCATTACTTGGATGACCTGTCCGCTGTGTTTGATAGTGTTGGGTGGTGGGATTATACTAATTTGTATAATGGGTGCCAGACGCTGACAATGGGCAAGGACCAAGGCTTGATTAAATTGCAGTGGCTGGTGGCACAGCAGCCCTCTGTGTGAACTTGCAGCCTTCCAGATCGTTCTACCTCTTTGGGATGGTGTAGAGGGAGGTAGTTATTTGAAGGCTGCATTTTAGTCATCCAAACCAATTATGTTATAACATTTCACGTCTAGTCATAAGGGAATTCCTATTGTGGCTGCTTTCAGCTCCAGATGCCTTGTTTTGCTGCAATGCTGTTCACTTGGCTCTCAACTTCCCACTTGATTTGGGTTGAGTCATCTTCTTTCCCAAGTATACCCATCTTACTTATCTATCACAGGTTCAGCCGTTGTGCCAACTTGGCTGATGTAGGAGAACTGCTAACAGAGCTAGCGCTGAG
>VXBP01006328.1:13252-27433 GCA_013400115.1 Rhinopomastus cyanomelas | reverse complement strand
TCCCTTCCAATCCGTAGTGATTCTATGACTCTATACTATGATTCTATGACACCATTCTATGATTCTATGACACCATTCTATGATACCACTAGTCACAGCTCTCCCTTCTTTCCATGTGAGTGAGAAGGACACAGCCCAGTTCCATGTCCAGCTCTTAATCACAAATGCCCTTCAATTCCCTCCCACTCATTCCAAGTGGAGAATTATCTTTCAAGTTGCACATGGGGTCAGAAGATGGAAAATCATCCTAGGAAAGGAGTGTACAATGAAGACCAGTCTCAGGATTCACATCAGCTTCTTCCTGAACCTGGGGCAGGAGATTAGACTCTGCCCTAGATGAATGCACGTATCTTTGCCACAGACAGGACACTCGTAATCCCTTTCTACGCAACCACCTTCCTCTGAAACCCACAGGGACACTCTTCCAAGGATGCAGAGCAACACGGCTCCCCAAACGAGGTTGCTCAACATTATGGTTGAAGCCTGTCATAGTCAAATCCCACACAAAGCCTACTGTTATGTGCTCCCAGAAGTAAGCTGCATCCCACAACACCATCTCAAAGCTGAGCAGCCACTGTCACAGCAAAATCCAGCTCAGGAATACACCCTGCAGGCTCTATACCACTAAACCCCAGCCCACTGTGACAGTCATCTCCTGTTCCCATCTAATTATCTCTTTCATCAGCACCAAAGAGCAATTTAGCAGTGAGACGAACTCGCCTCCAGGCGGCCTTCTGCTATGAGATTTTAAGGGAGGTAGCAGTGACATACTTCAACAGTACCAGTGAAAGAACATTACAGCAATGGCTGTAATTATCTCCATTTGTTCCCAAGAACAGTGACTAAAGCAGAGTCTAAGAAGGGGGACAAAGCCCATCTGATAGCAGGAGGTCCTCTGCTCTCATCCTGGCAGTGGCAATGGCTTGTGCCAGGAAGGAACTTCTACATGGTTCTCGCAGTAGCAATCCCCAGGAATGTTCTGCCTTGATGGCAGTAGTTAAGGGTCAGCAGGAAGGTTACTGTCTTCCCAGCACTGTTTACTTTTTAATATTTTGTTTCTAATTCTAGATAGAGCATTTCAGGACAACCCCCATTTTGCCTTGGGAATCGGACCCAGATTCTGCCTTGGCTGCAGCTTCACTGACTTCAAGCTCTTGGCCCTTTGCCCCCTCAGCCAGATTGTGTCCTGGACAACTCAAAGCAGCAGCTCCTGCCATGGCCAAAGCCTAGCCTAAGGTGACTTACCTGGCCGCCCAGCCAAAGGGCATCCGGTACTGCCCTAGACGGCTGCACACCTGCTTGGCCACCTTATGGACCTTCTGGGCAGTCTGCAAAACACAAGGGAGGTTAGCGTGTGCCGGCCACAGCTTCCACACTGCCCTGGAAAAGGAGCAAAGAGTGCCGTACTCTCCCAGGAGTAGAAACTCCACAATCCATGGTGCATGGCTCCCACACCACAACCAAAGCAGCTGACGGGCACCCCTGCTGTACTTGACACCATCATACTTATTACTTTTTCAAACATGTTGTGGACACAGTTATATTAAAATTCCTCTTGATTCTGCATTAAATTGCCGGGGTATTAGTAGTTTCTCCACAAGATCATGGCTGTCTGCACGAAGCAAGACAGAATCAGGGTGGTGGAATAAGACCATGTTCAGCTGCTTCTAAAGCAGCTGCTCTGAGAAGGAGTGATCTGGGACCTCTCCAAGATGCTGCATGTTGAACTGCATTCAGCCTGTTTCTCTGGTGATGTAGAATGGGTGAAGATCATTATTTGCCACAAAGAAGCTAAGAGCATGAGAAACAAGACATGTTTTAGACCACACGACTGCCTTCAGCAGCACCTTCACTAAGCAGATACTATCATGACCCCATCCAATACCTTCCCTGGGTCCGAATTTTTCATGTATGGCTCTGCACAATGTGTAATGCTGCCCTGCAGCACCTTCTCCACACGGACCACCAGGAAGATCTCCACGTGTGGATCAGTCACGGAGAAAACCCCCTGCAACAGATAGAGAGCAGGACGTCAGAGAGCAGGGTATTCCACATGCACTGCTCAGTTTGGCTCCTATCACCTCATTTTTCCCTTCCCACAACCCACGCAGACCCTGCTCTGTTTGTGCTGCAAGTGGTCCATGGAGGAACTTAAACATAGTCAAGTTCTGGAAACCTCTATATCTGGGTCTCTGCCTATCACTGCCCCTGAGCCCAAAGTGGCAACTGACTGAGGACATTGACCAAAACTCTACAGCTCAAGAAAGAAGCTGACATCTACTTCTCCATTTAGTGATCATAACACAGCCTCAGCCTCAACAGAGATACAGAATGAGGACAAAGTCAGTTCGTCACCCGTTTTATGTAGCGCAGGCAAGACTCGGGGACCCCATGCAGAAATCTGTCCTCTGGCGAATGTCCCTTGGTGCCCTCTGCTCCAGATGCAGAGTTATCCAGCAGCATGTCACGGACAGGCAGAGGGTTCAAATCCACATGGAAGTCAGCTGAAATCTTGCAATTATTTTTTAGGTCAAATAACGCCAAGCTTAGGAAAAAGGGCTCAACCTGGAAATTTGATTGAATATATGCATCAAAAAAACTTCGACCACAGTACAGGCTCAAGAGTATCAACATCACAGAATCTCAGAACATTAGGGATTGGAAGGGACCTCAAAAGATCATCCCCCTGCCACAGCAGGATTACCTACACCAAGTTGCACAGGAACATATCCAGGCAGGTTTTAAACATCTCCAGAGAAGGAGACTCTACAACCCCCCTGTGCAGCCCATTCCAGTGCTCTGTCACCTTCACTGGAAAGAAGTTCCCTCTCATATTGATGTGGAACCTCCTATGTTCCAGCTTGCACCCACTGACCCATGTCCTATCATTAGATGACACTGAGAAGAGCCTAACTTCATCCTCCTGACACGACCCTTCACATATTTATAAACATTAATGAGTCACCCCTCAGTCTCTGTTTCTTCAAACTAACATCAATCGCTTTCCCTGGGAGGTTTGTCTTTGGCATCTTTTTGTGCCTTCAATTTTGTACCCTAGTATTTTACAGAATTCTTAGAGGCGATCCACGTTTCTCTGCTTTATTAATTCATAAAATCATTTTTTCCTCATTTTCTTGCAGTGTGACCTGGTCAGTTTGACAAAAGCTACTTTAAAACTATCAATGAAATATAAAGAATTAAATCCATAGGTTTTTTACTTATAAGTGATAAAGCATGAACTAAGGAAGAAAAGGTGTCCCAAATCCATCAGAGCAGTTTAACTTTTGCCATGGGAAAGAAATCAACTTTACAGTGCTCATGTTCACATGCTGAAAGACCACTTCACTTGTCCTAAGCCAATCAACTCCGGACAGCCCAACTGCAAAGACACTCAAAACGTTCCTCAGCTGCTACATGCCAGTTGGCATTGAAGCACAATTCACTCTCCCAGCCAGGACAACTCAAATATAAGGCTAACACTGCTGAGGAACTGCACATTCAAAATACACCAGCCTCTGAGAAGCCATTGACCTTAACAGCATGAGGCAAGAGGCAACGATTCCATGTATTGTTACTGTAAAGATCAGGCATGTGTCCATGTAAAGATAAAATGAAGGCCTGAAGATAACACTGTAGAGTGTCCAAGACAGCACAGCGTAACTCGAAGGCATAACACTCATCGTAAAAATGTGCTGACTAGGTCTGTCTCCATGCCTGATTAAGGCTGAATAACAAGAATCCCTGCTAGTAGTGACACTTTTATGTGCTGTGAGTTATGAGAATGAGCCTGGTGTACGAGATGTGAGCTGCCAATATTAAACCACCACAAAAAAAGTCTTTGCAACACCAGAAGGCATTAGACAAGGTCCTATCAGCAGAAATGGGATGGCGTCGGTGCTGCTGCCTCCCCTGCAATGCTCTCTGCTGCTCTGGCACCCTGGCATAAAGGGCTGACTTCAGCCAGAGCAAGTGCAGGTCATGATAACAGGGATTAAGTTTTGGGAAGTAAGACTGGAGAAGCCTGGTCTGTTTACAGCTTGGCACAGCAGAGGCTGAGATGTAATAGCTGTCTACAGACATCAGAGGCCCACAAAACACAAGGAAGAGCTTTTTAGCCAAGGCACAACTTTAGCACAATAACAAAAGCCCATAAAAAAGTGGCTGTGGGCACAGTCAGGCTGAAGTCAGAAAAAGCTTTCAGAAGAGGGAAATCCCTTGCCATTAGGGGAAACGAAACAACCACAATGAGTGTGTTTGGAGATAGAGCTTAATCATTCACCAAAGACTCACAGAGCCCCAGAATTTGGCAGAAACACATTCACCTTTCTCTATGCCTCCAAACTGCTGGTTTCCCCACAGTCCCAGTTCCTGGCAGGCTAAAGCATATCAGCCCTGCGCCCCAACACATTTTTGGAGCACGAAAATACCAAGTCAGATGAATCCTACAATGACCCTGGACCAGCAGTCACTACCTGTCCACATCCCATCAGAACTCATGGCAAAATGTGATGTTTTTACCAACCCATATTAATCTACTGAGATTTTTTTCTTGACGGTGAGGTTAAAGAAGACTACAGAACACAGCAGAGCTGCCCTTACATTGGTGGGTCCTTCTTCCAGTCTGTCATTGAGCTGAGCAAGGAGGTTGAGAGAGAAGTCCTGGCAGCACACGACAAAGCGCCTGCTGTACTTTTCCTCAAATGGCTTCACATCTGGCTCAATCCCTGAGAAGTCCAACCTCTAGACAGTAAACAAACAAATTTGGTCTCAGTAAAAAAGAAAACAACCCCCTGAATAACAATATTACAGCCAATACTCAGTAATTCTTTAATGTCAGAAAAGGCACCAGTCAGTCACAAACGAGCGCTACTTGCTGATGTTATACAAACACACTCAGCAGGTGAATTGATGGGCGTGGATCAAGTTTCAGCAATGTGGTTTGTAAAACACAGAAAACTAAACCTTAATGTGATTTCACAGAATCGTCAGAGTTGGAAGGGACCTCAGATCATCAAGTCCAACTCAAGTCCCTGCCAAAGGCTGTTTCTCCCCAGGTGCAGGACCCTACATATGCTCCCGTGGAACCTCATTAGGTTACACTTTGCCCAACTTTCCAGCATGTCCAGGTCATGTTGGATGGCAGCACAGCCCTCTGGTTGTCAGCCACTCCTCCCAGCTTTGTGTCATCTGTAAACTTGCTGAGCATACACTCTGTCTCCTCATACGGGTCACTAATGAACATGTTGAACAGGACCAGACCCTGTACTGACCCCTGAGGAACACTGCTGGTCACAGGTCTCCAACTCAGCCCTGCACTGTTGGTAACAACTCTCTGAGAGCTCTGTCACACAGTCAGCTCTTGACTGACCTCACTGTCCCCTCATCCAACCCACACCCCGCACGATTTTCCTAATGAGAATGTTTGAGATAAGCTTTGCTGAAGTCAAGGTGAACAACATCCACTGCTCTCCCCTCATCTACCCAGCCAGACATGACATCAAAAAAGCCATTAGATTAGGGGGAAAAAAGCCATTAGAAAGGGGAAATCAAGCATGATTTCCTCTTTCATGAATCCATGCTGTGCTACCAATAACTTTCTTTTCTTCCAGATGGTTAAAGATGTCATCCAAAAGAATTTATTCCTTCATCTTTCCAGGGATGGAGGTGAGACTAACTGGCCTGTAGTCTCCTGGGTCATCGTTCATAGAATCATTAGGGATTGGAAGGGACCTGAAAAACCATGTAGTCCAATCCCCCTGCCACAGCAGGATCACCTAGACCAAGTCATAGAATCAGTCAGGGTTAGAAGGGACCACAGCATCATCCAGTTCCAACTCCCCTGCCACGGTCAGGGACACCCCATCCTAGATCAGGCCAGCCAGAGCCTCATCAGCCTGGCATTAAACACCTCCAAGGACAGGGCCTTCACCACCTTCCTGGGCAACCCACTCCAGGCGTTCACCACTCTCATGGTGAAGAACTTCCTCCTCACATCCAGTCTAAATCTACCCACCTCCAGCTTTGCTTCATTACCCCTAGTCCTGTCACTACCTGACATCCTAAAAAGTCCCTCTCCGGCTTTATTTTTTTTTTTCCTTATCCTTCCTGGAAGGCTAGAGTGACATTGGCCTTCCTCCAGTCCTCATGACACCTCTTCTGGGCTTTGTGAGGGCTGGCTTTAGCAGTGAAGACCAAAGCAAAGAAGGCTTTTAATGACTCCACTTTCTCTGTGCCTTTCACCACTAGGCCACTCATGTAATTTGTACATCCTAGTCTTTCTCCTTCTGTTGACGAACTGAAAAACCCCTTCTTACCGCCTTTGATGAGCTTTGCCAGGTTTAGTCCCCGATCGTCCTTAGCATTTCTCGTTGCATCCCTGCATTGTCTGACAACATTCCTATAGTCCTCTCAACTGGCCAGTCTTTTTTCCTACATTATGTAAACTTTTTTGTTCAGGAGTTCTCCGATTTTGATCTTGGAGGAAGCAGTGTTTGAATATTGACTGACTCTCATGAATACCCCTGTCCTTTAGCACACTAACCCATGGCATTCCATTAAGCAGATCTTTGAAGAGGACAAATTTAGCTCTTCTGAAGCCCAGGGTTGAAAATCTGCCTGTTCGTTTATTTCTTCCTTGCAGGATACCGAACTCCCCATTTCCTGAGGAACTCCACCAGTAACCCTGAGAATCATCCCCAGCATCAGTTATTGTTGGGGAAGAAAGCAGAATATAAATCATTATTGTACTCAGAAAAAATCTTCCACTTTGAAGATATACTAGGTTAAGAGATGGTCCCTGTGCATGAAATAAACAGAAAGCATGTGCCATTTGGATTACAAACAGTGTCTTGACATGAAGGTATTTCTAGATGCATAGCAATAACCAGTGTAGTTAGAATAAACAGTCTGACTACAGAGCTGATGGTGAAATACAAACAGTTTTGATTATACTCATTTGCTTCCTAACCCAATACACCCATGGCCTTCTCTGTGCCTCCACATCTCAGACGTTTCAGGCTTGATGGGGCTCTGAGCAACCTGATCTAGTTAGACATGGCCCTGCTCACTGCAGGGGCATTGGACTAGATAACTTCTAAAGGTCTCTTCCAGCCCAACACATTCTATGATTTTATCTGCCCTTCTTGCAAAGCAACACAGGCAACCAAACCACCATTATCCAGATGAAGACCCTCAGCCTTCACCTTACGCTCTGTACAGGGTACACAAAGCTACCAAATACCCCTAAATACCAGCACATCTTTCTGACAGTCTGACTTACTCCTATGCTTCTCCCACATCTCAAATCCTTCAGGAACCTGCAGACTTAGGGTGCCGATATCTCACAATCAAGTAAGTTCAGACAAATAGGCTGCTGTTGTTAATTCAGTTCTGGCAAACTCTTCCCATTGTCTCCCCTATTTGCTTTTAATGAGGAAAGTACTTTGCAGGTCTATGATCCTGTTCCCCCAATTGCCTTAGCAGCGGGCATACACGCACGCACACTCACACACACATCAGCACTGACTGGAGAAGTGAGTCTGAATGCCCACTGTTGCGGCAGATCCAACTGACCCAGCCCAGAATGAAGAGATCTGGGTACTGAGGGAGGGCAGTGAATTGAGCCTAACCATTTGATTAGGTGAAAAAAGTTATCTGAGACTGTTCACACTGAACAGTATTTCCATTTTTTACTATTTGATTAGAATATAAGAAGCTTCTCAAAGCCTCTCAAGAAAAAAGAAAGGCCTCCTGGACACTTATCTTCTTCCTGTTAAATCACAGAATCACAGAACATTAGGGATTGGAAGGGACCTTGAAAGATCATCTAGTCCAATCCCCCTGCAACAGCAGGATCACCTAAACCAAGTTGCACAGGAACACATGCAGGCGGGTTTTAAACATCTCCAGAGAAGGAGACTACAACCCCCCTGGGCAGCCTGCTCCAGTGCTCTGCCACCCTCACTGGAAAGAAGTTCTTTCTGATATTTGGCCACAACAATCCCATGCAGAGCTACAGGCTGGGGTCGGAGTGGCTGGAGAGCAGCCAAACAGAAAGGGACCTGGGGGTGCTGATCAATACCCGCCTGANGGTCTCTTCCGACCTTGATGATACTGTGATACTGTGATATTTATGTGGAACCTCCTATGTTCCAGCTTATAGCCATTGCCCCTCATCCTATCACTAGATGACATTGAGAAGAGCCTGGCTCCATCCTCCTGACACCCACCCTTCAAATACATACATTAATGAGGTCACCCGTAAGTGTCCTCTTCTCCAAGATGAAGAGAGACAGCTCCCTCAGACTCTACTCATAAGAGAGGTGCTCCACTTCCTTCATCATCCTCGTTGTCCTACACTGGACTACTTCCAGTAGCTACATTGTCCCTCATAAGCTGAGGGGCCCAGAACTGGACACAATACACTAGATGTGGTCTCATCAGGGCAGAGTAGAGAGGGAGAAGAACCTCTCTTAATCTGCTAACCACCTCCCTTCTGATCCACCCCAGGATGCTGTTGGCCCTCTTGGCCACAAGAGCACACTGCTGGCTCATGGTCTTCCTGCTGTCTGTCCATCAGGACTCCCAGGTCCCTTTCTCCTACACTGCTCTTCAACAGGGCAGTCCACAACATATACTGGTACCTGGAGTTGTTCCTGCGCAGATGCAAGACTCTGCACTTACCCCTGTTATATTTCATTATATTTCTCCCTGCCCAGCTCTCCAGCCTGTCCAGGTCTCCCTGATGAATGGCAGCACAGTCTGCTGGGGTGTCAGTGACACCACCCGGCTTTGTGTCATCAGCAAACTTGCTGACAGTGCACTCTAATCCCTCATCCAAGTCACTAATAAATAGATTGAATAGAACTGGCCCCAGTACCGACTCTTGGGGGACTCCACTAGATACAGGACTCCAACTACACTCTTCCCACTACTCTCTGGCTTCTATCCTGCAGCCACTTCACTATCCACCTCACTACCCAATCATCTAGTCCACATTGCCTCAGTTTGGCTGCGAGGATGCTGTGGAAGACTGTGTCAAATGCTTTACTTGTCAAATAGACCACATCCACTGCTCTGCCATCATCTGTCCACCTGGTTACGCCCTCATAAAAGGCTATCAGGTTGGTCAAGCATGACTTCCCTTTGGTGAAGCCATGCTGACAGCCCCTAATGACCCTCCTGTCCTTGATGTGCCTGGAGACAGCCTCTAGAACAAATTGTTCCATCACCTTTCCTGGGATGGAGGTGAGGCTGACCGGTCTATAGTTACCTGGGTCCTGCCCTTTTTGAAGACTGGAGTGACATCTGCTATCCACCAGTCCCCAGGCACCTCTCCCGATCCCCATGACTTAGCAAAGATGATGGAGAGTGGCCTAGCAATGACTTCCGCCATCTCCCTTGGCATGCACGGGTGCATCCCATCAGGGCCCAAGGATTTATGTACATCCAGTTTGCTCAACTTATCCCTAACCCAGTCCTCACTAGCCAAGGCTCCTCTCTTGCCTCAACTTCCTCTGAAGCCTCAGCAGTCTGGGGCTTGACATCCAGACAGCCCCCAGAAGTACAGACAGAGGCAAACAAGGTGTTCAGTATCTCTGCTTTCTCTGTGTTCTCTGTCTTCAGGGCACCCACCTCATTCAGCAGGGGGCCTACATTGCCTCTAGGTTTAGTTTCACCTGCAACCTTAAGTGTCAAGAGAAAAGCTCATTTTAAATGCTAAGCCTTATAAACACTAATGACATTTCCTTGTTAAATCAGAATATTCTTTTTCAAAGGTGCGAAGAAGCCAGAATAGCCCAGAAGGGGAATCAGAAATTAGTACTGAACTCAGAACAATTCTCTTAATCTGTGTTAACAATTGCAGCCCATTCCACTGAAATCCCACACCTGGTCCTTGGCAGAGAGCTCAGCAAAGACAACAAAGCCGAGAAGAAAACAGGCCAATGGTCAATGAACTCCAGCGCATGACGACAGCACAGGGTGGTTTTTCTGTTTGACCCCTACATCTGAAAACTCCCCTGAAGGCTCAGGCTATCCCCATACACCCCACCATCACAATCTTCTCTCTACTCCAGACATGCTGTGCCACGCAATGTTGCAGGTATCCCTGCAATACCACTTGTACTGCTTCTGCAACCATGAGAACCTCCCGGCGGCACAGGTGATGGGTTTGAATCCAGCAACATCAAGACAGCAGAGCTGGACGGAGGCCAGGTGTGGAGTTGCTGTGGGTCCTCCCTTTATTTATCACCTGAGCATTGATAACATGTTCAGCTCTCACTGACAGGGACACCAGCTGCATTTGTATTCCCCATATCACAGGCAAACACACTGCCTGTATAGGCAAACGCTGCAGCCATGCAAGGGAACAGGGGAGACAACACCAATGGGCATCTTCCAGAGACCAAAACCTCACGTTTGCAGACATGAAGATGTTTACCTGGACTTCTGGGTCAAAAGAAAAGAGGTTTTGTCTCCCATCATTTCTGCTCAGTTTGTTCAGCTGATCTGTCTCTCTTCCATACTAGGACAAAGGAAAGTATTGATATTACTGCCTGATCACACAGGGGGAAACATTCATTAGGTGTAAGAAGGGAAGCAAATCAAAATATGTTTTTCAGGTTTCCTGTGTGATGCATGAGATGATGCAGCCTCAAACCATGGAGCTCCACATGTAAGAAAAGCAGTCAAGATAACAGAGACCCCAGCAGCACTTGGTGGCGACACAGCTTCCCCAGAGATGCAGACACAGACTGTGGAAAACCCTTTTTATAGACATGGTGGGGAGAAGTAGCTACAGTCTGGAAAAGTGATCACTGCAAACACGATACCTTCATCAGCTCGGGATGCATGCTTCTCTCCAAGCTCTCCAGGATGTTCTCTGATTTTCCCTGCGTGCTTGATTCATCATCTGCAAGGACACAAAAAACAGATGTTCAAAACAACTGCAGGAGCATCACTCTGCCAGAAAGCATCCTGCAGTATCTGCCTAAAATAGCAGAGGAACAGTTTATGGAGACCGCTGTATTCCTCGGGAGTTAGATTTTTCCATACGTTACTAGTCCCACAGGGTACTGTTACAGTCTGCTAGGTCTTTCCAAAGCAGAACCTCAGCACAAAGCCAATTTTCCAGGAGTCTTGAAACTCTGCCATGGATTTCCCATCCAGAGGAAGGGTCATGTTTCTCTCCACTTTTACTCTTCAGACAATCGCCTACACAGGGGTACACCCTTTTTCATGACATCATGTGTCTGCCACTATTAGTCCAGAAGGAAAAGTTTATACTTCTTCAACCATACCGCTTACTAGAGAAGGGTGAAGTTGTTTATTTATAAACTTACCATGCAGAGACTCCACAGTATCTTTCTTTTCTTGCAACAAACTCTCAGTATTGTTCTGAATTATTTTTCTTAGAGTTACCAGCCATTCTTCCATCTCTTGCTCAGTTTCAGCTGCAAGATAGTGGCTGTACTTGTCTATTGTCTTCAGCTCAAAAGCATAACGGCGCATCTTGGGGCACTGAACAAAAAAATAGGAGAGTAAAAACCGTATTGCATTTTCCTCAATGATTTACACAGTATCAACCATAAGGCTCCTCACGGTGAAAGCATCCTGAGCTGCAATACAATGCAGCACCCTCCTTGACACAGTGCCTCTCCTTCAGTAATCACAAAGGGCTTCACAGCTGCGATCAGGCAGTACGCACTCCATGTAAAATGGAAGAAAAGACAGACAGACATTGCACTGAGGAGCAGAAGCAAGCTCTTTCTTGTCAGATCTTTCATATTTACCCAGAGAAGCCAAGAACTGGATTTGTCTTACATAGCAAGTTATGCTGCACTCCACAAGACTTAGAGGCACCTATCTTAAAAGCAAGTGGTTCAATGCAACTTTTCTGAGCTCTGATGGTCTTTAAACAGCATTTTCCAACCAGAAGCCAAGGTAAATCCAATGCAGCTTGGGAACTACATCCTGTACATCAAAATGGCACGTGCATGGCTGCTTTTACTGTGTTCAGAAAGACCAACGGAAACACACAGCTCTGACTCATCCATGCTGAAGCAAACCACTAGCGTAACTTAAGCTGCCCTGTACGAGCTCCACCACACTCAGTGCTGGAAGCTGCTGCAGAGATAGTAACAGCAGCAGGTACAGCAGCAATCCACTGCTACACTTCAGTCTCAGCATAACAAAGCAAATCCAGGATTAAGCCTTGTACAAATATGTGCTGCTAAAGCCTTACAAGCTTACAGGCTCCTGTAACAAGAAGGTGGCACAAGCAGCAAACAGAGCAAGACGGTGCTCAAAACTAAGTCACATCTATTACTTACTGCCTTCAACCCTCAAGGTGTCTTGGAAAGCACCTGACCTATGATAACCAGGTATAGGAGACGGACAGAGCAGGGAGGCTGCAGACATGGAAATGATGAACTGCTTCCATCTCACTGTGACAGCAGTTTTTCCACTTGCTGTCTTCTTGGCCCAAAGTACGGCATCCTTATGAAAAGCCTTGCCTGCCTCTCAATCACATTTGCTGACAGTGCAAACCACCTCTGGGTTAGTTTGTAAATCGATGCCTTCACTCCCTGATGGCACAGAGTTCGAGAGAACTCTTCTGTCTCAGAGCTAGCAATGCACAACCCCCCATGTGGCCATGCAGAAGGCACACCTACCTGAACAACATCATTGCAAGCGTCCAAGAAAATGCAGCCTTTGGATTCTTTTGAAATTTTCTCATCTTTATAGGAATTCAGAATATAGGAGCCATCTGTGAGTTGCGACAAGTAAAAATACCTCCTCTTGAACACCTGCAAAGGTACAATGTCTCACTCATCCAAGCATTCATGCTGCTGTACATCACAAACCTCAGTCAGTTTCAGTATCTGACCCACGCTACTCAGGAGAAACAACTAACTAACACCAAGCAGCTGATGACCCCAGAGTAACCTTAATGTCTTTATTATACCTTCGCCCATCTAAAGCAAAGACCCAGGGCCTCCGGCTCATCACTCAGCTGGCTCCAGCCTCACTTATCTTCCCAAAGTAGTGCTGCACAGCAAATTCAGGTGAGCACATGGCCTGAAGAGTCATCCCACCCTAGAGTAGGCATTTCCAGAGCCTTTTTGATAAAGAATTCCAAATCACAAAGCAATTCTCCAAAAGACTTTGGAACAAACATGGGAATTCCTAGCATTTAAATGCAAGCCAAGGGACACTGTAATGCGTTCAGCTGTTTGGGTTGGGGCTTTTTTATGGTTGGGTTTTTTTTAAATACAAAACTTCTGTCATGAACCTTTGGCTCAGTGTTCAATTCTCACCTCAAAAGGCAGTAAGTCTGGGAGAAGTGTTCCTAGGCTTAAGCTAGCCAGTATCTCAAAACATCTTCCTTCATGTTTGTCAGCCAAAAGTCACTAGACTATAACTCAGGAGAACTTTTTGGCAGCAATTACAGTTGCACCATATGCTGTCAAGTCTGTAAAGAGCAGGATGCATTTCAACAGTTGCTGGATATCTGTGTTAGGAGAACCACAAAGGAAGCCAGGGCAAGTGGCTTGGAGATTATTTTCACTATTCTTCATATCTAGAAGATCTACTAATAAACACAATGTTTTTCATCCCAGATGGGAGAGTACTAGTAATTTCCTGCTCTCGTCATTACTGACACTACCACATGTTCAAGAACCCACTCACTTGCCCAGAACTGGGAGTACTGCACTTTGAACAGTAGCCTACACTCTCTGAACAGTAACTTCCAGTGCAGTTTAGATTAGTTAGCTGTAGAGATTTCTGTAGGATGCTGAGCTGTGAGTTTTGTAAGATTTAACTAAAACCTTTAGTTCAACAAAGCATCAAATTACATAAAAAATGAAGTATGCTACAGGTTAAGCCAGCTTAAACATTGTTTTACATGAGAGAGAGCATGAGAGAGAAAACACAAGAGACAGAGAAAACACGAGAGACAGAGAAAAAACACGAGAGAGAGGGAGAGAAAACGAGAGAGAGGGAGAGAAAACGAGAGAGAGGGAGAGAAAACACAAGAGAGAGAACACGAGAGAGAGAGAAAACACCAGAGAGAGAGAGAGAGAGAAAACACCAGAGAGAGAGAGAGAGAGAGAGAAAACACCAGAGAGAGAGAGAGAGAAACACCAGAGAGAGAGAGAGAGAGAGAGAGAGAAAACA
>VXBP01006328.1:0-12684 GCA_013400115.1 Rhinopomastus cyanomelas | reverse complement strand
GAGAGAGAAAACACGAGAGAGAAAACACGAGAGAGAAAACACGAGAGAGAAAACACGAGAGAGAAAACACGAGAGAGAGTGAGAGAGAGAGCGAAAACACCAGAGAGAGAGAGAAAACACCAGAGAGAGAGAAAACACGAGAGAGAAAACACGAGAGAGAAAACACGAGAGAGAAAACACGAGAGAGAAAACACGAGAGAGAGTGAGAGAGAGAGCGAAAACACCAGAGAGAGAGAGAAAACACCAGAGAGAGAGAGAGAAAGAAGGAGAACACACAAGAGCGAGCGCACAAACCTAAGCTGGACTATGTACATCAGAAAACAGGAGATAATGCAGCTGTTGCTTCAGCCCTGATTTTAAACCAAAGACTTGTCCTTTCAATTTAAACCTGGCCTCTGCAGGTATTTCCTACCTGCAAGAAAACTACCAATTTGGAAATTATTCTTTTCTGGGCAGCTGTTTCAGCTATTGAAATTGCTTTCCTTCGCTGGGCCTCAGCGGCTCATGCAGAAAAATAATCTGGATTTACTAGAACGTGCTTTGCTTTTTGTTCAGCTTCTCTGAGGAGCGCTGGGCTTATATTCTGGGGAGTGAGTGTTTACCAGACTGAGTTTTCCAGTCCACCTCGTGGTGCTCTACAAAAGGGATGGATGCCTGCCCAGACCCACTTGCTGCACTCCTGCTAGGGTTAGATACTGAGCTCTGAACATAACCTTGTACCTCACTCACAATTCACATAGCAGTGGATGAAAACTCACCCTCATGGTAACAGTGATTGTGCTATTTACATTAGCTTTGTGCAGCCAGCCCTGCTTTATCACACCACCCTTCTGGGAGCACAGCGATGAGGAATCCTGGAAGAAAGGAGAAGATCAGAAAAAGAAGAGGTGAGGCAAACCACCTCCCATGTGAAATTCCCCTTGGACACAAGGGCTATGTCCCCTCTGGAAAACAGCACCGTTTTAAGTGCAGGAACACAGTAACAAACAATGTACATGTGACATGTGCAGGGTTTGCACAGAAAATGTCAAGGTTCTCTCTTTTTTCTCGGAAAATGGCAAAACCAGCTAGTCTGGGGCACTTCTAAGCATGAAGGTTTACACCTCTGCTGACAGACCTGCACAGGAATTTTGCAATGCAGAAATGCATCTCGGTTCTTACGCAGTATTTCAAAATCCTGGGGAAGAAGGACGTTTTCAAAACAGTTTGTTTAGAAAGTCGCAAAATGCAGAACTCCGAACTTAGTTGGTCATTTCCTTTTGTATAAATCCGCTCTCCATTTTCAATTCAGGCAAAACCCACCAAACACCAAAAGTTGAAATGTAACTGCTTGGTTCTACATTTACTAAAACAAAAGGTTTAAAGATATACCAAGAACAGCCTGGCTGGGTCTCATCTGAGATTTCCACCTCTGCTCCTGTCCTGTGGTCCCAGAAAGAGGAAGGGCAGCCCTCCATCCACACCTAACTGTGACATCCGCTGGGGAGGGAAATTATATCCCAATTCCAAACTGGTGAAAAAAACCTCACCTTGGGACTTCCAGTGACTCAGCAGCAGATGTGGACCCGGACTGTCTGCCAATGAGCTATAAAAGGACTGGTCTGCATAATTTCTTACATCCCAAATGTCAGTTTTCGTTCTTTTCTTGTCAAACTTGCAAGGACAAAGTAAATTGTCTAACGCTTCATTTTCTTGTTTAAAACAAGTGGTATCTTCTGTATAATCATTCACCTGTTTTTCACCAGCAGATTTCTTTTACTTTAATTTCCTTTACATAATTTTATTGTAAACACTCCCTCAGGAAACTGTAACTGAACCCTTTAGATATAACCATGGCAAAAGAGAGAAATGCCAACATGTTTGCCAGAGCACGAGGAATACTCTTCCACCACCAACATAAGTAACCTCACTTCTTCGAGTATTCGGGATGTTGGCCCAAAGGAAAATAGGTCTCCACCATAATTGTGATGGATATTTTTGTCCGTCTGCTTTTTTTCAGCGGCGCACTGATAACGTAACACACGCAGTGTGGTTGAAAACCAAATCGACCACTTTTAAGTCTCAACACGTAGAATTTTACTTGGTAACTGTTTGGCTTCCTTTTCTTTTGTCTTCCACTGCTGCAGTGTTTCAGGCAAAAAAGCCATGAAAACAGATCTTCCAGATAATTTAGGAGACCCTTGGCTCCAAGAGATTATCTCTTTGTACTCTGAATAAATCACTGACTCAGTTTTGGTCCCATTTTAGTAGTAAGCATCCCACCAGAAAACCATTACTGGGAAGTGAATTCTGACTATTCCATGCAAAAACTGCTTCTAACAAATCATAGAGCAAAGTATCTCTAGATGAAAGTCCCCTTACCTCATCCTTTTCAAAGTCTTCATCAATTTCAAACACATGGCTTGGAATTTTGTCCGGCCTGAAAGATTTGCTGAAATCACAACACATTTACATTTTTAGTGACTGGGAAACAAGGGTCCTTCAAGCCACCAACTCGACGCTGGATCCAGAGTCAAGAGCCTAACTGCAGACTGCAGAGCACAGCAGAACGACCTTCCTGAAGAGACCTACAACTCCTTACAGCTGGAGAAAGCTAACTTTGGAGTAAATTTCATGGAAATTAACCATAAAAAGTATGCAATTAATTAGCTTCCTCCTTGTTAGCTGTCTATTCTGCAGAATTTTTGCTGAGTTGCATTTATGCAACAGAGAGATGCAGCTGCCCAGTCTCTCCTCCCTCTTGCTAAAAGAGAAGCAAGATAAGGCTGCAAGATTATTCACAAATGTAATTATTTGATCAAATGTTCACTTCCCTGCTAAATCATCAGAAATGACTCACTACAGCCAACTAATAGGAAAATTCATTTAACAAGCTGCCTGCACAGGAGCAGCCTGAACAGTGGTCTAGGCGTGCACAGAGCACAGGTAGAGAGCCCAGCAGGTGCCTGCACTGAAGAAATAACAATCCAGCAGAAATCAGAGAGGGATACCCCAGCCTGAAAACACCGATTACATTTGCGTTGGAGTCACAGGCACAGCCTGGCATTTCAGAGCCTACACCTCTCCAGCACTACCAGCATTACTAACAACACCACACTACCCGACTGAAGTGATTTTATGACTTCTCAGTGACAGGGCACAAAGAGGACCTGCTCAGCATGGGAACACTGTGTCTGGCACATACAGGACATCAGCCCAGGGGGCACAGCAAGGCTCCTGATGAGCTGACACTGCCAACACTGTTCATCCTGCCACGTGCCCAGCCCGCGGTCTGTCCTCATCCTAGATGGAGGGGACTGTTTGCAGGATGTGAAGCAATGACCCAACCCCGTGATGTTGTCAGCATCTCCCTGACACTGCTGAGTGACGATGGTGTGACAACATGAACCTCTGGCTCTCTAACATTCACGGTGACATACCTCTGGAAGGGAGGCTGCTTGTGGAACAGGCATCAGTCAAAAGGGCAGACTGCTTCTCCTAAGCCTGATCAAACCACACTCCTGTGACCACGCATTAGTATTCCGAGGGAGCACGACACTTACCATGGCAACATCCGGAAGTCTCCCGAGTACTCCTCATACTTGTAGTTTACCACATGCCAGTCTGAGCTGTAGGTTTTAATGCACTGAAAGGAAAACGTCATAGCTCTTTTCAAGCTACACCAAGTAAAACACAACCAGGCACAAGTCTGAAAGGTTACAGACTGCTGGGTGAGATAAGCGCAAACGGAAAGGATCCGAACGAGCCGCTTCACTTGTTCTGCGCTGCAATACAGAATTTCATAAGGGGCCTTTTCAGCACAGCAGCAAAAATGCATAGCATCTGGCCTGCCACACAGGCATCATTTTGTACTTGCATCACTCCAAGGCTTTAAAATGGGGCTAGTGATTTGGGAAGGGACTGTCTTCCAGAAAGCACCAACTGTCTGCCCTCAGGAATTTAGTGCCTCTAACACACATCAACCGCGGCTTGGCCTTTAGTTCTGCTGCACTTGGAAGGAGTGGTCCTGCATAGCAGCACTTGGCAGAAGCAGCCCATGACACTTGGGACGTTCCAGCAAGGCTACGTAGTCCACCCTTGCCCTGCTGTGCACTTGCACCTCGTAGCCCAGGCAGATGGTGCAAAGCCACCCACCTTATCTGTGTACAAATCCCACTGCATAGAAGCTCTGCAGGCAAGGCACAGGGAGGGCCCTTGTGCAGCCAGACTGCCAGCGGCTGCAGGTCCCCACACAGGAAAAAAGTATGTGATCTGCAACCTCACTGCCCAGGAACTACAGCATAGCAACTTGCCTAAGGAGAAAGCACTGAAGGCAGGTGTGGTATGGACTTTGGACTCACCTCTTTGACAAAGAGACTCTGAGCTTTCTTAAGAGCATCTTCTGGCACTGTCGACTGGACAGTCCTTCTCTGCCGACCAATGACTGAGATCTACAGGGAAAAGGAAAATGTATTTTCAGTGCAAACTGGATATTTGGGGCTTGATACCTGCTTGGAAAAAAAATGTGGTGAGCCCAATCACCAGTGGGTCAGTTTGGTTTTATATCACAGGAATGCAGCCAAAATGAATGTGGTTAACGGCAGAAGTTTTCCAAAGTGAGCAGGGCTGGACATGAGCGAGCCTCAAACACAAGAACCAGCCAGTGCAAACTCACAGACACATCATCGATGGGAAATATCAGCAGGTCCCGGAGGGGATCACTGTAGATCTGAACTTTGTGTTGAAGGATCACGTTCTCATAGTCCAAGGGTTCAACCACTTTGGTTTTTTCCTGCAATAAAAAAGATTTTAAAAATTACATATACATGATATATATCTAACATCTTCTGCTTCATTTAGCCTGACAGTTTCAGACTGAGTTACCAATGGACTGCTCATTAACTCAGCAATCTGTTACTCACACAATGCAGATAATCACCAGTGTGTGTCTTCTGCAGACCGGGAAATGAGGAGTTAGGTTATTTTGCCTGGTAATAAACTACTGGAAAAAACAAAGCACCATGCAGCTCTGGTCCAAGCATAGGCTCTGATTTCTTAATGGAGCAAGAAATCCTCCTGGGCAGGCCACAGCTTCAACAGCTGCAAGCTTCAGCGACTTTTATGTATGTGCAGCTCACCCGTACAAGAAATAGAGCCTCCCACACCGGTTCTGCTCCTCTTGAAGCTGGCTTTGCTAGAGGAGCTGAGAGTCATGCTCTCTCTGGAAATGAGCCACTGGCAAGATGATAGCAAGTCAGCTGTCTACAACCTCCAGAGCAGGATGAGCAGTGTTCCTCTGGAAAGGCAATAAAGCCCTTTCCATAAATCACAGCCGTAAGTCAGGCAAAGACAAAGACTGGAAATACCCGGGAGCTGATTTTGGTCCAGCTTATACTTCTGGGGAGCAAGATGAACTTCTCCCAAATCCCTGGAGTAATGAGTAGAAGCTATCAGGAGGATGCCATTATTTTGACTACTGCAGTACCTTCGTCTGTGTCACAAGTCCAGAAAGCACAACTTTTAAAAAACGAGAAAACCGCAAACTTCTGAAGTAAGAAAAAGTTGCTCAGCTGCCCCAGCCCTAGGCTCCGGATTTCATAAGCACTTGGCCCTGCAGTTGTGAAAATTAAACTTTGCAGTAAAACCTGTATATGAATGGCCACAACAAAAGGGGAAGCAAATCCAGCTCCATCAACTTAGCCCTGTTTTGAATCCTGACCACAAGTCCATTGATGCCTGGCCATCCCAGGGACAGCGTTTATGAAACTGTTCCAGCAGCCGCGTGATGCCAGGTGGCATGGGCCTCTGGCAATAACACCCTTGCAGGATGGCTTGTTTGGGCTCTCCACCTTTGGAAGAGGAACACTGGATACTTCCCCATCACAGCATCATTAAGGTTGGAAAGGACCTCTAAGATCATAAAGTCCAACCTTCAACCCAGCACCTCCATAACCACTCCATCACACGACTATGAGCAGTAAACTTTACACCCCCGCTGAATGGTGACGCCACAATGAACTATGGACATGTTTTCTGAGTTAAAAATGAAACCAGTACAGAGAGAGCAAAACCTACAGCCTGAGAAGATGAGTCCAGACTGAGGATGAAAAGCTCAGCACCATACAACACAATGGTGTAAACTGCTACAACACTGAGAGTCCAAATGGCCTGTGACTGCCCACAATGTGTGACACAGGCCAAGAAATCAATATCACTCTTCCAAAAACAATCATAGCCAAAGGGGTTTCTGTCCTGTGGCTGTGCTTCCTGAGTCTCTGGGGTGCATTAAAGTTTTTTTCAAGCCCTGTGCACCTAATGTGAGCCAGGATTTTTCTTCAATGACATCTGAACATTATCTGCCTTGAAGTGGAGATAGTGTTGGGACTTTGGGGAGGCAGCTGTCACATGAAGGGATAAGAGATCCAGGAGACAGCTATTTGGGAACAGTAATATTTTGATCTCATCCTAATATTTTTCCGAAACGTTACAGAAAGACTTTGCACAGTGATGTTTTGTCACACAGCAGCACCTTTTAAAAAAAAGTGAAGAATTAACAAAAAACATGAATTCTTTTTTTGTGATACTCTCTGCTGAGCAGAGGCCATTTCACTGCCACAGGTGCACAACTTTTAATGTGTTCTGAAAGCAAAACCAAGATAAAAGCTTTTCCCTACAGCAGAAAGGTGGGTACCTTTCACATCACGTTTCCCAGGGCTGCATCTCAACCCCAGAATGAAATCCCAATCTGATGGAGAACAGCACAGAGCCCATTTGCAGTTAATGCTTGTTGTACTAAGGCAAGCAAAGCTCAGGTCCCATGGAAGCCTCTGAGCAGAGTAATCTCCTTGCAGCCCTTTGGCTGTCCTCTGAGAAGCTCTTACTCTGGACTGGGGAAAACGCACCTCCTACTACAGTTTTGTGTTCAGAATGTCTCTTTTCCACCCTACAGGATGAATTAGCTCCATGGATAGCTAATCCATGGATTAGCTCAGACATCTGAAAGAATTCCCTCTTAGTCACTCTCTGGAAACTGCTTCACTGCTCACACAGGCCCCATTGCTGTGGTAGTACCCGCAGAATCACTGCAGCTATCATGGGAGAAGCTCCCATCAGAATAATGGTGGGAAAGAAAAAGGCAAAGAGCAGAGAGCTCATGCTGGATACTGGAGTGCTTGGGTGCTGCTGCCCAACAGTCACAGGGCATCTGGGGCACGGGGTGGCAAATGCTGCCAGCCCCAGGACTGCAAGCTGACAGCCTCACTGAACACGGGGCCCCTCTTCCTCCTGCATCAGGACCTGAGTGGCATCGGAACATCATACAAAAGAGATTATCTGAAAAACAAGAGTTCCCAAACCCACAAAATGTAGCTACAGAAAAGGAACCTATTTTCTCACTGTTAGGCTCATCCTTTTTAAATCCTTAAGTGAACCCTGTGCAATGTGCTTCGTGCACTCCTACTCTGTCAGGGAGGCTGGACTCAATCTCTTGAGGTCCCTTCCAACACCAACAATTCTCTGATTCTATGAATTTCATTTATCATCTGAAACACTGGTCCCACTTCAGGATAACACTGTTTGCTTCTGAAAATCTGCTGCGTGATTTGACAGGACACCCATAAGCTGCTGTTTCACTTGCAGGGCTGGGGCCAGGTACCCTCAAATCTCAGCCACCTCCCAAGATGAGGTGGGATCTGTCCGATTTATTTTTCTTGCTGCTAATGGGCACAGCAATCCAGGCAAAACCCATCAGTGTAAGCTGGTTAAAGCAGCTCCAGGAGCCCCAGTGCTGCTTAAATCAACTCCCTATCACCCCTCACTCCAGCAGCAGCTGTAGCAGTAAATTAGATTCCCTCTAAGAGTCTTTCACATTGCTATGGCATTAACCAGTGGCTTTGGGTCCACAAGACTCAGGCCTTCCAATTACACAGTAATTTTAGTTCTTTTAGTATTTTGTGGCTCTGTTTTTAAAGCTGCTGTTTTTGAAAGCTGGGGTTTTGACAGCAATTCTTTTCTAGCTTTGACAACTCTGATGACCAGCAAGACGAAGTCCTGGTAGCAACTCTTGTGTGATTCAACAGGAGTTAAAGGGTGAGGACTGAAAAGGTCCCACATCGTCACGGGAGGCTTCCAAACCTGTGCAGCACTGCCCACCACAAATATGAAAGAGCGCCCAAAGTTAATTCGCTACAGGCTCTTGTGGATGTAGTGATAGGGTACAAAACGTGTTATGCAGGCCAGAGCTGCGATCTGCAAGGCTGTGACGTGTCCCAGTCGCTTTGGGGAGGCAGCTGTCCCACGAGAGGATAACAATCCCAGGCAAAAGCTACTTGGGGACATTCATATTTGAATCTTGTCCTGCAAGACACACAGACAGTGACACAGGACACACAGACACACGTGGGAGCTCCAGGAGATGAAGGATGCAGACAGCTGTCGCGCAGAAGGGCTTTGCAGACCCACAGACAGGCATCCCTACCTCAAGGAGCCCCCTGGGCTCTCCCTGCCTGAGCTGCGCGATCCTCTGTGTCAGCACATAGCAAACTTTGGTCACCCACAATGTGTGACAACACCTGCAGCAACAGCACCTGCTGTGCCTGCACTCAGCGTGATGCAGCCAGGCTGCCGCAGGCCACAACAGGAACCACAGCGATGTCTCTAAGGTGAAGCCAAAAGACGTAGGCCAGCCTTTCTACAAGCAAAGCAGCCACTCCTGAAAGGATGAGGCCTGTCCCCCGCCCTCCATCGAGAGAACAGACTCTTCCATCCATCCTGAACTGTACTGGCCGCCCCATAGGACTAGGCATGCCCAGCCCTGCGGAGGAAGGAAGGGGACATCACAAATATTTTTCACTCTTCAGGCCACTGTCCCAGCAGGGCTGGAGGTAAAGCTTTAAGCCCTGAAAATCAGATTTCAAAGCCTTAGTTTTCCTGACGAGCTTGGTTAAAGCACACATGCCCCAGCACCAGGGCTAAGGCTCACAGGACCCAGTACTGTCACTAGAGCAGATGGCACCCACCAAAGCCATTATGAAAGCAGAGGAAAAACCATTACACTAAAGTAATTAGAGTCTTAGAAACCACAAATTTCTCCATAGGGAAAGCCAATTTCTAAGTACAAAGAAATTTTGCCAGGCCAGCAAAAAAAGTCAACAAGAAAAAACACTCAGTGGTGCCAAAGCCATCCTGTTCTCCGCAACACAAGCAGGAGCTATTCACCCACAGCAAGGCACAGACATGTGCACTGTCACTGGGTTTCCGGACCCCCTGTGCAGCAGCAGTGCAGGCAGGATGGGGTAAGCTGCTTTGTCCTGTGGTCCCACAGCTTCAGCACCCCAGTGCAAATCAAGACCTGTGGGAGAGACCTCCTTGTGGAGAAACAAACAAGCACAATTTAAATCAAAACACAACAGGAGAGCACCTCTGTTAAAAACCCCACTGGTTCAAGCCCCCACACACCAGCTGTTTCCAAAATCTCAGACCGCACTCTCTGCCCTGAGCACGGGGCCACATGGAGCCCGAAGAAGGTGACTGTTTTCCTTCCTTGAGTACCCATCCAGATGGGGTCACAGGGCTGCAGTTGGACAATGGCACAGGCAAAACAACAACGTCTATTAGGGTGTTGACTCTCCAGCAGCAAGCGAGTTGGCTGGCATTTTAAGCAGGAAATCCAAACAAATTACTGCAACAGAAACATGCCCAGAAACACCAGCGCAAGCCTCTGCCTTTGGCCAAGCAGGAGCACGAGCCCAGCACAAGGCAAAACCCAAGTACAAGTTGTCCTCAGTGCCCTGCTTGTCCTACCACTCCTTGCCTGCCCGAGTGTAACCCCACCTTGGACAGAAACCAGAGAGAGTGTGAAGGAAAGGTTTTACCAAGGGAATCACCCACTAACCAAGAGCAGCCACACTGCCTTGTCTCCTTTCTGTATCCATTTGCAAAGCCTAAAAAATTCCTGGTCTTTGCTTTATAAACAAGAGTTCGCAATGACAGCTGGGGATACTCATGCGGGGAAGTACAGGAAAGGGTATTTCTATTTTAAACTTCTATTGCCTGAAAAACAGTAGCCACCTGTCTTCTAGTGTCTTGCATTTGTACACCATCCACACGTGCCAATGGTTTCACTGTGTGTGATTACTCTTTCTCTGAGACCTTTTCTTACTGAATTACGACAGGACCAGTCCAAGCGAATCCGAGTGACCTGAATGTACAGACAATGGAAGAAAAATGTCCAAGCGAATCCGAGTGACCTGAATGGACAGACAATGGAAGAAAAATGTTTCATCCAAAGATTTTTTTTTTTAAACAGCAGCCGAGTAAAAACTATCAGAAAGCTTTTCTAGTTTCAGTCCTTTGAGGTTGGTTTTCACTTAACAAAAAAACAACATCCAGAGAAGAAAACAATCTGATGGCAAACCCAGCTGGTTTGGCTCCACTTTCATCAGTTTGCATGGCCCTTTGCATAACAGCAGCCCCAAGGTGTTTCCTGTCATGTGGTGGAAGCCAAGCCCAGAGCAACCCCCAGCCCATGGCAGAGCTCTCCACGCTGGACTTTCACTTCTCATGGCACCAACAGCCAGCACACAGACACACACTGCTCCATTGTCCAGAACACTTCCTTCTGCCTTCCACTCGAGAACCTATGGGTTTACCAACAGCCAGGACATGGTGTGTTTTTACCTCCTCAGAACTGAAGATCTGTGTCCTTCACACCCAGCGTCTGTGTCCACGCTCCACCAATCAGACAGAGAGACTCAAGTGATAGAAACATTGAAAGTGATGGTTCTTCAGGGTAAGAGAGAAGAGGACCACACGCACCCATATAATAGAGTGGCTCAGGCTGTATAATGTTCTTACTGAGCTGTATTTATCAAGCACTTCATAGCCTATTTACTTCCTCATCTCTTGCTACGCTGCAATGAACTTTGTGAAAAGCCCAGCTAAGCCCAAATTAGAGGGACAAGCGGGTGACCTACACTAAAAAAAAAAGGGGCAAGGTCAGTCTGGGGAACTGTTTAAAAAACCTAAAGGTGCAGGAGGGAACTGAAGCATCCAACTGCCCTTTGAAAGGCACTCACATCACTTCTGAGGTGGGCAACAGATCGAGGCAGCAGAGAGGGACCACGTTGATCTGGAAATGCCTCACCTCACAGACAGTGAATAGGAGTCCCCATTTTTTATGCTGCTCATGAAACCTGACAGTACATGGGAGAATTTAAATGGCACTTAGAAACTGAGAAAATTCATCTAGCATGAACTGAAGAATCTCTGTCCACAGAAAAACTTTTGCAAAGCCGGGGGTTTAAGTATCACAGGTTAGGGTATTCTCAAACTGTCTAGTCTTTAATAACTAGGGTTAGTTTGGGTTTGTTTTGTTTCTTTAAATACACATTTCTTACTTCACTGTTTCTGCCCCTAGTTTCCATGTTGCCATCGCATCCACTGTACACACAGGAAGGCTGCAGAGTTTCATTTAAAAAAATCTGAGATTCACACATTCCAAGGAGCTGGGCATAAGAAAGAACAATTAAAAGTGGGAAACCCTGAGATTCAGTGTGCAGAATCATCATAAAGCCGTGCACAGCCAAAGTCAAGTCTGTGCCCCAAAGACTCTGCATTAAAAAGCACAGGAAAGAGGGAAGAGGTGGAGGCAGAAATGAAGGGAGGAAGGGCAAAGGGAGACAGTGTGAGTCAGCACACATGGCAGCAGTCACAACTCGACAGCCTTGCTGCTGCCAAGAGGTTTGTGGGCTGCTCCACAAAGCCACATTTTGGGAAGAAAGCAGACAGGAGGCAGTTAAGCAGTTTCCACTGGATGTGCAGAAAGCTTGTGCTCCTGGCGAGCCTGTGGCAAACCCAGCACTCAGCTGAGTGCAGCAGCAGGGCCCAGGGCAAGATGTGAAGAGACGGACTGTGGCAAAACCACAAGGATGAGAAATAGTCCATAAAATGGTAGAAGCAGGCCAGACTATTTTTACACTGGCCATAGTGAAGAAAGTTTGAAAACAGAAGAGGAATGCCCAGACAGGAATCCTGGCTGGGCTGAAGGCACACAAATGCTATGGAGACTAGCAGAAACATCTGCACCCAGGATAGGGGAGCGAGTTGGGCTGTGGGATGGGCATACAAACACAGCGAGCATCCTGTGAAATGCCAAGGAATGAAAACCTCCAGAGAAGGAGGAGGAATGGGGGAAGCAGGGAGAAGGAAAGGTGTCTGGAGCTGGACACAGAAAGTGGGCCTTGTGTGAAGGCTGGAGCTGTGTCTGTGAGAGGTGGGAGATGGGGTTAGGGAGGTCAAGATGGGATAGCAGAAAGGATGTGTGCTGCAGACAGCAAAGAGGAACCTTGTGGGCAACCAGGAAGGGACTCACAAAATCACAGAATGGTAGGGGTTGGAAGGGACCTCTGGAGATCATCTAGCCCAAACTGTCTGCATGTTCACAGGTTGAAGCAGGTTGGACAGTATCATGTCCAGGCAGGCTTTGAGTACCTTTAGAGAATTGAGACTCCACAGCCAGTCTGGGCAGCCTGATCCAGTGCTCTGTCACTCTTACAGTAAAGTTTTTTCACATGTTCAGGTGGGATTTCTGTGCCACAGTTCCTGCATTCCACTTCCTAGGGTCACTGCATCTCCATTTTCTCCCCAGTACTCATCCTAAACCATGGAAATGGAATCACAGAATCACAGAATCATTATGGATTGGAA
>VXBP01006322.1:132761-148926 GCA_013400115.1 Rhinopomastus cyanomelas | reverse complement strand
TTGGTGGGTTCGGAGCCAGCTTAAAGCGGCAACGCCAGCCTTGAGGGTCACCCGGCTTCTTGAAGCGGCGACGACCCGTTCCCGTTCTCCCTCAAGACCTCCCCCACAACCACTGTCCCTCTGTGTCATCCACAGCCGTTTATTAAATAGGGGAGGGGGGGTTTGACTGACGGGCGAAGAAAGGAAACGGCACTTTCCCGGACCCTTTAAGGGGTGGGGGGGGTGGGGGAGGGGCGTGGCCTGCAGCACTTCGCACTCCTCAACCCTTGGCCCCTCCTCCGCGCAGGGCCAGCACCAGGTGGAGGACGGAGCCCCCCTGGATCTTGTAGTCGGCTGCTGTCTTCTCGTCGTTCCTGGGGGACAGAGGCGACAGAAGGACGAGGGTCATAGAAGAAGAGAAAGGAGGGCAAGGGGAGTGTTTGGGGAGCAAAAGGAGGGGGAGAATGGAGAGAAGGGCGCAGGGGAGAGGAGGTGGGTCAAGGCCCCTTCTCTCACAAGCTCCACCCCATCAATATGTAGACCCTGCCCCTTTAAGCCACTCTCCATCCTTCCAAAGACCCCTGCACCCAGCTAACCCTCCCACCCAACTCCCAGTACCCCACTCAGCCTCAAACTCCCCACTTTTTGACCCCCTCCCTAAGCCACCCCTCTTCGTATCTGCCCTATCAAGCCCCTCCTTCTCCTTCCCCTCAACCCTTACATCTGTTTCCCACTGTAAATCAGTCGCTGCTGCTGTGGGGGGATCCCCTCCTTCTCCTCCACCCTCTCCTTGATCCTCTCCACCTGCGGGGGACAGGAAGAAGGGGTTAAAAGAGGTGGAAGAGGGGCTGGCGGAGGAGGGACTGAGGGGGAAGAGGGAGGAGAAACAGGGGCTTGAGGAGGGACCGAGGTAGGATGCAGAGGGGCTCAGGGAGGGTGGACTGAGGGAGGGATTGCAGAGGGGTGGTGAGGAAGAGGTTACCTTGTCCGTGGGTTCGATGTCGATTTCTATCTCCTTCCCAGTGAGAGTCTGGGGAGGGGTGCGGGTAAGAGGTTGGGACACCCCCCACCTCTACTTTTTAGCCACTCCCCCTCAGCCCCTCCCCACAAGCTCCCCTCTTTTCAACTTTATTCTCAACCTCCTTTCCCCAAGCAACACCCCTCCTCCNCCCCCCCGGTTTTTACCCAGAACCCCACGCGCCTCCCGTTCCCGGGACTCTCTCCTCCCCCACACCCCGCCCGTCCCCCACCTTCACTTTAATCAGCATCGTGGCCCCTCCGCTCCCCTCACAACCGCGGCCGGACGCGGAAGTGACGTCCACCCACCCCACCCCGCTCTGTGCGCAACTTCCGCGTTGAGGAGCGCGGGAAGCGGCTCAGGCCGCTGGGTTTGATGGGAAATGGAGTCCACGAAGACGGGAGGGAGGACGCCCGGGATTGGTTGAAAGGAGTGGGGAGCCGACCAATCAAAGGGGGGTTAAGGGGCGGGACTTGTAGATGTGGAGTGGGTCTGGGGAGTAATTTCGGGGTAATGAAGGGGCAAAGAGGGTTAATTAGGGGTTATGGGGGTAACTAGAAGTCAAGAAAAGTAACTAAAGAGCTAATTAGGGTTAAAGATTAATTAAGGAGTAAGAGAGATAACTAAGTCTCAGATTAATTACAGCTTAATAAAATATTAATTAAAAAGAAAGGGGCTAGTTAAGGGCTAAGGAGCTTTAAGTGATTAAGGGATTTAATGAAGGGTTTAACAAAGGTTAATTAACGTTTAAAGAGAGTAATTGAGTGTTAAAAGTGTTAAATAAGAGTTAATTAAAGCTTAATTCATGAGGATAATTAATTATTTAAGGAGACTGATTATGGGATTAAAAGGGCTGGTTTGGGGTTAAAAGGGGTAACTAGGGGTTCAGGAGGGGTAATGGGGTTAATTAGGGGGTAAACAGGAGTTGAGCTCTCACCAGAGGGGGGCAGGGCAGGAACCTGGGGGGACAAAGAAAGTTGTAAATTAATAATGAGCCCTTATTTGATGTTTCATTACTCTCCAGTTAGCATTAATTAGGGTTAGGGTTTTAGGCCCCAGACACCCCTAATTACCATCAGTTAACCCTCCTGACCTCAATGACACCCCATTATCCTCCTAATTACCCCCATGGCCCCCAATTAACTTTATTAAACCCCTACTTGCCCCCTAATGATCACTAAGCAACCACCTAATGGCTTCTACTGATCCCTGGTGATGCCAAGGGTCTCTAGTTCCCTCCTATTAGCAGCTATTTAATCCCTGCTGACCCCTAATGACCACAGTTAACGACCACTAACACCCATCGTGACCCCCATTTACTCCCTAATGGCACCAATATCTCCTCCACTACCCCTATTATTTCCCAAATTACCCCTCAATAACAACCACTTAGCCGTCTAATTTCCCTCCCTGGACCCCAAATTACTCCACTTAATTGCCCCCATTAATACCCTAATTATCCCAGCAGCTCCCTCATGACCCCTAGGTACTCCCCCTTAACCCCTACTTACCACTATTAACCCCTAATCAACTCCTACTAACCCTCATTACCTGCATGAAGCGCTAGTTCCCCCCTACGACCCTCTAAGTAATCCCATCAGCCTCAAGTGAACCTCCTGACTTGCCCCTCATCACCCCCTAACCAACTCCTGCTTACACTGCACAGAGCCCAAATTACCCCCACGAACCACCCCCCAGTCCCCCCCGATAACCTTGTCAGGAGCCCTCCCCCATCTCCTAAGGCCCTTTGCAGGGCCCCACCCACCTTCCTGCGAGGTGCCCCACCCACGTCATCCATGAGCTCTGTGGGGTGGAGAAGTGGGAAGGGGGGTGGAGGTGGGTGGGGCCTGAGCAAGGCCACAACCCCTCCCATTGCCCCCCCCTTGCCTTTTACCCTGAGGATGTGGTCGCAGGGGGTGGAGCCTGCACCAGTGTGGGCTGGACTTGGCCCTGCTGGGGCGGGTGGTATGGTAGTCAGCCAATAGTGAGTGAGAACAGGACAGCCAATGGGAAGAGGGGTGGGGCTTTGGGCAGGGGGAGTGGCTTCAAGAAAGAGGGGTGGGCTGTCTTATTGGGTGGGGGACTGAGAGCAATGGGAGGAGGTTTCAGAGGTGTTACAAGCACTAGGACTGTGTCTGATCCTTGTTGGGAGCACTGGGAGGGACTGGCAGAGGCACTGGGAGCACTGGAAGAGACTGTGGGCCTTGCTAGGAGCACTGGGGAGGGGCAGTGGGAGGGTGACTGGTACAACTGGGAAGGTTTGGGCCTCACTGGGAACAATTCGGCAGTGTCTGGCCCTTACTGGGTGCACTTGGAGGAACTGGGAAGGACATTGGGATTACTAGGAGGGACTGGGAGAATGTTTCAGCCTTACAGGGAGCACTGGGAGAGGCACTGGGAGGGACTGGGAGAAGATTTGGCCATTACTGAGAGCACTGGGAGGGATGGGGAGAAGGTTTGGTCCTTACTAGGAGCACTGGCAGGAAGTTTTGTCCATACTGGGAGCACTGGGACTGTGTCTGACCCTTACTGGGAGCACTGGAAGGGTGACTGGACCACTGGGGAGGACTGGGAGAAGCTTTGGGCCTTACTGGGAGCACTGTGAGTGCAGGGAGAAGGTTTGGGTCTTATTGGTAGCCTCTCTTAACTGAGAGGGTGACTGAGAAGGAGTGGGAGGAGGTTTAGCCTTTACTGGGAGATTACTGGGAGAAGAGTTTGTCTGTATTGGGAGCACTGCAACTGTATCTGGCTCTACTGGAAGCACCGAGAGGGGCACTTGGAGGTTCAGAGAGGGGCACTGGGAGGGACTAGGAGGAAGTTTGGCCCTTGCTGGAAGCACTGGAAGGGGCACTGGGAGGGAATGGGAGAAGGTTTGGGCCTTACTGGGACCACTGGGATGAGGTTTGGCCCTCACTGGGAGCACGGGAAAGGTGACTGGGAGGGGCACTGAGAGCATTGAGAGGGTGTATGGCCCTTACTGGGAGCACTGGAAGGGGGTCTGGGAGGTTTGTGCCTTATTGGGCCCAAGGTGGGGGTGCTCACCCGTGGCGTGGGGCCAACTGGCGGCTCAGGGGTGCTGTGGGGGGGAGCGGGGCTTAGCTGGAGCGAGCAGGGCCGGAAAGGCCCTCTGCCCGCCCTCAGCCCCGCCCCCTTAACCCCTTGTTCACCCCTTGTGTAACCCCACCTCTCCCCAGTACCCCTCCATTATAAAGCACTAAGCCCCGCCCCCTCCCCATTGACCCCCATTCACCTTAATGGGGGCTTTAGGCCCCACCCCCTCCTCCCTCAGCCCCTCCCACACTCCATTATCAGCCATTACAGACCCCCTAAGCCCCACCTGCATGGGCACATCCCAGGTCCCTCAAGTACTGGCGCAGGATTGGCAGAGCTGGGGGATGGGGGCGGAGCCTGTGGGAAGGGTGGGCGGAGCCCCAGGCTGCTGCTTCCAGCTGGGGCAGAGGAGAGAGGGTTATTGGGGGATGGAGGGAGTGGGGCCAAGGGCCGCCGCGAGGCCACACCCACCTGGAGGGGGTCCGGTGGGGGGAGGGTGGCCTCCACCCTCTCCAGGGCTTCATGGAAGAGGGATTCCAGGGCTTGCAGGAAGGGTTCTCCGTAGTCCTGTGGGGAACTGGGTGAACTGGGAGGGACCGGGGCAGTCTGGGAAGGGATTGGGAAGGAATGGGAGGGAAGTGGGGGGACTGGGAGGCACCAGGAGAGGATTGAGGGGAGTTTATGGATACTGGGAAGCACTTGGAGGGACTTCCCTGAACTCTACTGGTGCGGACTGAGAGAGCACTGAAAGGCTACACTGGTCCATACTAGTCTATACTATAGACTCGACTGGTCTCATATTGGTTTCATACTGGGGGGGATACTGTGTTTAAAGTAGGTTTATACAAGTTTGGGGTGGGAACTGGGGGGCTAGAGGTGCCCCAGTCAACATTATAGACATGATCTTCAGTCATACTGGTTCATACTGTGATTATACTGGTTTTACACTGGTTTAGAGAGTGTTTAGACTGGTTCAGGGTGTAAAATGAGGGGGGGGGGGGCAGAGCTGTCCCTAGGCAGCACTGGGGGTGCTATCTTCAATCTTATTAATTCATATTGTTTTATATTGGTCCATGTTGTTTTATGCTGGTCGATACTGGTCTTATACTGAGGTTATACTGGCTTTAGCAAGGGTTGACACTGGTTTGGGGTGGGAAATGGGGAGCTGGAGGTGCCCCCAGGCAAAATTGGGGGTGGGATCCTCACTCATTCTGGTCCATACTGGTCTGTACTAGGGGTTATACTGAGGGAAAACTGGATTTAGAAAGTGTTGATACTGGTTTGGAGTGGGAAATGAGGGGCTGAATCAGTCAACACTGGGAGGTGCAATCCTCACTCATACTGGTTCACACTGGTTTATACTGGGGATATATTTGGTTTAGAGGGGATGGATGCTAGTTTGGGGTGGGAAGTGGGAGGCTGGAGGTGCCTCCAGCCAACATTGGGGCTAGGATCCTAACCCATACTGGTTTGTACTGCTCTATACTGGTTTGTACTGGTCCATACCTGCAGCGACTCCTCCCCACTGTTGGGCTCTCCCAGCAGCCCCAACACCATCTCCCGGAAGCTCTCCTGGGCCTCTCTCACCATCATCAGCAATTTGGGTGACTGGGAAGACTGGGAATAAAAGGGGATGGGGCAGGACTAAGTGCAGCCAGGCTCCCTCCTAGACCCTGCTCCCTAGAGCCCAACCAGCCAATCACTGACCACAGGGGGTGGAGCCTCAGGGAAGAAGGAGTCGAGGGCATCCAGGAGCCTCCCGGTTGGCGAAGCCTCCCGCAGGTGACCAATGACAATCTGAGGAGGAGGGAGGACATGGGGTCCTGCCTGCCCCCCCCCCGACCCCAGAGCAGGGACTGGCTTAAGGAGGGGCTACAGGGGGGAGGAGGAGGGGGAAAAGGAGANACCCCCCTTTTATAGGGCCATAAGCCCCAGCCGCTCTCGTTAAGCCCCTCCCACTGCCACTAACCCCCACGCTACGGCCCGAAGCCCAGCCCTCTTCTCAGCCCCTCCCCTTCCTGAACCCCTCTCCCTCAGACCCGCCCGCTCGCTTTCGGCCACGCCCCACCCTCCCTTGGCTCCAGCCCCTCCCTCAACCCCCTCCGTCGGCCCCGCCCCGCACCGCGCACCTCACTTCACGCGCGGCCATGCTCCACTCCCCCGCTCCGCGGTGCCGTCGCTTGGCGGCCGCCCCGCTCCCGGGAGGCCACCAGCGGCTCCGAAGAAGCCGCGGAGGCGGAGTGGGGCCGCGCCGGAAGTGGCGTCACTGCGCGGCGCTTTCCCAGCGTCGAACGGCGCAAGGAAGTGACGTCAGCGCGGGGTGCCGCCAGGGCCGTTTATTGATGAACGGGGGCGCGTGACGTCACGGATGGAAAGGTACCGTCATCGGGGGAGGAGGATGGGCTCGGTGGGGCCGAAGACCCCACCCTGTGCTCCCGTAGTCCCAGTTAGGGCCTAACCCCCTTCCAGTCCCTCACAGTGCCCCTCCCAATGCTCCCAGTAAAGGCCACAGTTCCAGTGCTCCGAGTAAGGGCCAAAGCTCTTCCCAGTGCTCCCGTACAGACAAAACACGGTCCCAGTGCTCCCAGTGCCACTCCCAGTGTTCCAAATACAGACAAACTTCTTCCCAGTGCTCCCAGTACCCTTTCCAGACCTTCCCAGTAAGGCCCAAACCTCCCCCCAATCCCTCGCAGTCCCTCCAATTGCAGCCCATACCTCCCAATGCCTCCCAGTCACCCCCCAGTGCTCCCAGCAGGGGCTGGGCTGCCTCTCCTCCTCCTCCTCCTCCTCCTTCTCCCCTCACCCTGGGGTGGGGTCCCAGTGCTCCCAGTGTCCCTTCCAGTGCTCCCAGCAGGCGCTGGAGCAACGTCGAACTGGAGGGTCCCGATCAGGGGCCCAAGCTTGGGGCTCTCCAGGGTGGCCACCAGTTGCCGGGTGCCAGCTCTGACTGGGACCAGCAGCTGCTTCAGCCGGACCGTCTGCCCCTCCCCTACCGAGCTGCAGCCAATGAGAGGGCAGTGTGAGGGCCCCACCTGGCCCCACCCTGGGGACATTCCCAGTTATTTGGGGCCCTTTTCTCCAGTTGGGGGCTAACTTTGCCCCTCTGGGGCTGCTTTGGGCCTCATTTTCACTCTTGGTGGCCATTTGAGGGCCAGTCTTGCCCTTCTGGGGCCATTTGGGGTTAATTTTTGCCACTGGGGCCGCTCTGGAGCCGTTGGTGGCCATTTGGGTCAACATGGGGCCCTTGGAGGCCGCTTGTTTCCCATTTTGGGTCACCTTGGGGTCATGGGGAGGGATCCTGGGGGCACCCAGGTCGCTTCAGGCCACTGGGGACCGGCCTGCTCTGCTCCGGCGCCACTTCCGACTAGCCTGGGGCCAATTCTCTCCGGTTTGGGTTTCTCGTTGGTCCTCCGGGGCCGTTGTGGCCGCTCCGAGACCACTTTGGGGCCAATCCTCACTCGTTTGGGACTGATCCTGTCCGTTCTGGGGTCCCACCCCACCTTCCCCACCCCCTCCCCCAACTCACCCCAAGCTGAAGGGTTTGGGACAGGAGATTCCAGAACCTTCCATCCTCAGGGTGGCCCCTTCCAGTGACTCTGGCAGAGGGTTCTGGAAAACCACCTGCACCGGCACCTCCTGCCCCACCACAGCCGGCGCCAGCAACTGGAAGGGTACTGGTGTTACTGGGAGGGTCCCACACAGCACTGGGAACCCTCAGCGGCACTAGGAATCACCCCAGTTGGATTGGGATCCTTCCAGTGGCATTGGGCTCTCACTGGGAACCCCCCAGTGGGGCTGGGCTGGCACCGAGATCCTCCCAGTGGGACTGAGAACACGCCCAGTTGGACTGCGATCCTTCCAGTGCCTCAGTCCATCCCAGCAGACCACAGTGGATCCCAGTAGACCCCAGATGGATCCCAGTGCTCCCAGCAGACCCCAGTAAATCCCAGCTGTCCCAAGAGCCAGCAGTGTTTCCCATCTAACCCAGTCCATCCCAGTGCCTCCCAATTGACCCCAAGGGGTTCCCAGTTTACCGTGAGGGTGAGCTGTGGGACTGTGAGCTGCAGCCGCAGCTCCTTGGCAAGAACCTGTCGGGTCTCCAGTACCGTCCCAGTCACTCCCAGTTTGAGGGAGTCCTGGGGGCCCAGGTGGGGCCGGTACTCAGAGTAGGGAACGGTCAGCACCACCTTCTCCTCTGGGGGGAGGGGAGTCAGAGGTCAGGGGTCACCAGCAAGGCTCACGGGGATCAAAAGGGGTTCCATGGGGTCAGAGGTCACAGAGGGGTCACAGGTCACCTTGCCCAGGGGTCACAACCCGACGATGCTGCTCGTTGCGGAAGGCAGCCCCAGTGACTCCGGTGTAGCGCAGGGGGGCCAGCGAGATCCTCAAGAGGAGGGTCCGTGGCTCCTGACTTTGGGATTTGGCTACCAAATGCAACTCCAGTTCAGCCCCAGCCACTGCGGGCCCTGAGGTCAGGGTCAAGGTCACCTCCCCATGCGAGGGGACCCCCGCGCTGCGGGGCCGGGAGCCGTGGGAGGTGGCCAAGCCCACCGCTCGGCGCTCCTCCTCGGAGCCTGGCGGTCAGAAAGCAGAGGTCAGGGCGGGGCCACGGGAGGTGGGCGGAGCCGGGGCTAGGGGTCAGGGGCAGGGCGGGCACGGGCAGGGGTTCAGTGGTCAGGGATCGACTTGGGGGGCTACAGAGGGGTCAAGAGAAGGGGTCAGGCTGGGGTCTCAGGGTCAAAGGGTTGGAGCTCCTGTGGTTGACCCCAAACCCAAGTGCCTCCCAGTGTCCATAAACCCTCCTCAGTCTGCTTCCCAGTGTCTCCCAGTGCCCTCTCAGTTTGCCACAGTCCCCTCCCAGTTTATTCCGGTGCCCATACGCCCCCTCACACCCCTTCCTAGTCCCTTCCCAGTGCCTTACAGTCCTCTCCCAGTGTCTCCCAGTCCCCTCATAGTTTGTCCCAGTGCCTCCCAGTTTATCCCAGTGCCCATAGACTCCTATATAACCCTCTCATGTCCCCTGCCAGTGCCTACGACACCCCTTCAATTCCTCTCCAGTGCCCTCCCAGTACCCTCGGGGTGCTTGTACTGGTGGGTGATATCGACACGGAGACGGGACCCGGCCCCCAGGGTGCTGATCCGGCGCCCAATAGCCCCCTCCTCCACGTGGACCACGGCGAATCCCCCACCGGCTTGCCGCTGCCAGTAGACCTTGTCGCTGTTGACCTGCCANCTTCCTCTACCTCAGCAAAGACGAAGGGGGTATCGTACTTGAGGAAGACCTCCCCGTTCTTCACCGCTGTCACTGAGCAGGGACCACAGCAAAAGAGGCCTGCAGGAAACCAGTAGAAACCAGTTTGGACCAGTACAGGTGGCCTTGGGGTCATTTAAGGGAAAACCAGTAGAAACCACTTACCGCTGCTGGTCTCTTGAGGAGTGGCATCAACCACCTGCCAACCGTCGTGGCCTGGGGGGAGGTCGGGGCGCTTCATCCAGCAGTCGTTCCAGACATGGAAGTTCCTGCGAGGACCAGTATAAACCAGTATGGAGCAGTATGGACCGGTACGAGTGAGGATGCGACCTCCAGCATCCCACTTCCTACCCCAAACCAGTATCAACCCCCTCTGAACTCACCATCCCCCCCAGTATGGGTGAAGATCCCACCCCCAGTGTCATCTGGGGGCACCTCCAGCCCCCATTTCCCACTCCAAACCAGTATCGACCCCTGCAGATGCACTGTGCCCCCAGCATGGACCAGTAGAAGGCGGTACCAGACGGAGTCGGTGTTGAGGCGCTCGAGGGGCTTCATGTTCTCGTCGAAGTAGATGTCGGTGGTCAGGGAGACGTCGGTGTCGTGGGCCGAGTTGTAGTTGGTGACCGTGCGGGTGGGGAGCCCCAGGCACCGCAGCACTGCCAGAGACCAGCAGGAACCAGTACAGACCAGTACAAGCCAGCACAGACCACTATGAACTACTCTGTACTGGGAACAAGGTGGATCTGGCAGGGAGTGGGAGGTTCTCCCGGCTCCCCTACCCCAACTTCCCCCAGTATAAACCAGCTTAAACCAGTATAGACCAGTAGAAACCAGTAAAAACCATTAGAACGGGGGAGAAACCAGGATAAGCCAGCGTAGATCAGTAGAAACCAGTGACACCAGCAGAAATCCCAGTAGAACTGAGCAGACCCGGCAGGACCAGTAGAGAGCAGCCGAAAGCGGCAGGAACCAGTTCAGACCACCAGAAACCAGCGCGGGTGGCGGGAAGGCGCCGGAGGCTGCCCAAGCAGCGGAGGTGCAAACCAGTGCCAACCAGTGCCCGCCCAGCACGCACCGGTGGTGACGACGCCGGCGAACACCCAGCACTGGCCGTAGCGCACGGGCGCCCCGGAGCGCAGGAAGGCCCTCAGGATGGCGACGGAGCCGGCCCACGCCGACGGGTTGGTGCCCCCCGAGTAGTCCCCGGTCCAGTTGCCCACCAGCACCCCGTTGTCGTCCAGCGAGTTCACCTGCGGCCACACTGGGTTACACTGGGTTACACTGGGCTAGGCCGTGATGCGGGGGAGAGGAAGCGACTGGGCCGGCCTGCTTTCCACTGCTCTGCACTGGTGTCTGCTGGCTTCAGTTGGGTCTAAGGGCTTCTGTAAGTCTACAGTGCTTTCTACTGGTTTTTATTGGTTTCGACTCGATTTAGTTCATTTCTACAAGTTTTACTGGTTTCTACTGGTCTATACTACTTTCTACTGCTTTGCACTGGTTTTAGTTGGTTCTATTCATTTCTACTGGTCTATACTGGGACTTCCACTGGTTTTTACTGTTTTCTACTGGTTTGGGGGCATTTGGGGGGGCTTGGGCTGGGGAGCAGCTGGGAGGTGATGGGAGGGTGAGGAAGTTACTGGCCTGGACTGCTTTATACTGGTTTTGCCTGTTTCTACTGGTTTTAGTTTGTTCTGCTAGTCGAGAATGGTTTTACCAGTCTATACTGGTTTCAGTTGGTAGTACTAGGGTTTTTGTTGTTTCCTACTGGCTTTACTGGTCTACACTGGTTTGGGGTAGTTTGGGGTTGGGGAAGAGGCTGGGAGGGGGTTGGAGGGTGATGAGAGGGAGAAAGGAAGAAGGGGGTTACTGGTTTGGACTGGTTTGGTTGGCCCCACGCGTAACCAACGTGCCCAGCATTTCGCAACTTCCCCCAGTTGTCACAACTGGGAACCCTGGGCCCCCCCAGTTCAGCTGGAAGCAGCCAGTCTGCCCCCTCGTGTCCCACATGCACCCCAAGTTCCTCCCGGTCCGCCCACACGTCCCCCGGTCTACCCAAGCTCAGCGAGTCCGCCCCAAACGTCCCAGGCTGACACCAAGCCCAGCAGTCACCCCGAGGTCACTGGTTTGGGCTTGGGGAAGGGCCTGCGAGGTGGCAGCAGGGAAGGCACTGCTTTGGAGTGGTTTGGACTGGTTTGGGCTGGGAGGGGCTTTCACGGGCCCAGGGGTCATGGGAAAGCCATCAGGGTGGTGGGGAGGGCCTGGAAACCAGTAAGAGGTGGTAGAATCCCACTGTAAACCAGTATGGACTGGCAGAAACCCATGGAACCCTCTAGAAAATCCCAGCACAACCCAGTAAGAGACCTTAAGAATCCCCCCACCCCCTGCCAAGTCCGTCCCAGTCCCCCCCGGTCTCTTCCCAGTCTCGATCCCCTCCCGGTCAGCGGCCAGTCCCCTCCCAGTCCAAACCAGTACCATGGCAGAGACCACGCGGGACACCATGACCGGGTCCCCGCGGGCGCTGTGGGGCATCCCCCGGCGGTCCAGGATGAAGAGGGAGGCCTCCAGGATGCCGGCGTCAAACTGGGGGCAGCGGGGGCCCCGGGTCACGGTGGGGCCGCTCCAGAGGCACCGAGACACCCCGCCCGGTGGCCCCCGGCCCCACGGTGGCCCCCGGCCCACCTGCCCGTAGTTCCAGTCGCGCTCGGCGATCTGCTCCTCGGTGCCGTAGAAGATGCGGCCGCTCTCGTTGAGCACAAACTCGCGCAGCTCGCCGGGGGCGTCCATGTACACCGAGTCCTCTGCGGGCCACCCGGCCTCAGGCTCGGCGGCCACCCCGCCCTCCTTCTGCGCCCGAGTAGCCCTGTGGCTACCAAGTCTGACCCCAAGTACCCCCATGGCTATCAAACCTACTGCCAGGTAGCCCAGAATCCACCCAATCTGAGATGGCTCTGGGCCACCAAATCTGACCCCGGGTAGCCCCAGGACCACCCAGTCTGCCCCTAAGGCCACCAAATCTGACCCCGGGTAGCCCCAAGACCACCCAATCTGCCCCTGTGGCTAGCGAATCTCACCAGGGCACCACGGATTGAAGAGCAAGAAGAAGTCGTTCTCCTCCTGGAAGGGGGTGGCATATTCACCAGCCCCCGTGCGGGTTCTGATAGCCAGCCTGTAGCGACCGATGGGGGCATCGGGGGGCGCAGCTACCAGGAGCCGCAGGCACTGGTCACCAGTAGCCTCCTCGTCCTCTTCGGGGGCTACCTCAGCCGTCCAGCCTGTAGCCGAGTTCTCCCCGAGGGGGATGAGGACGTGGGTGCCCTTGGCTACCTGAGGGGTGGGACCTGGAGGGGGAAATTGGCAGCAACCAGGAGAGGGAATTAGTGGTCAAGGAGGGGGATCAGTGGCCACCAGGAGGAAATTGGTGGCCACAAGGGGAAGGAGGGGGCCATTGAGAGAAACTCAGTAGCCACCAGGGGGCAATTAAGGGTCGTAGGGGGAACTAGGAGTCATGGAGGGGAAATTGGTGGTCAGGAAGGGGAATAAGGAGCCATCAGGGGGGATTACTGGTCAGGAAGGTGGACTAGGGGTCGTTGCTGTGGGATTGGTGGCCAGAGGGGTCAGCAGTGGCCACCCAGTCGCCACAGCCCTCACCGAGGGCCAGCTCGATGCAGACGCTGTCGCCACCGGGCTCGAAGGGCCGCGGGAGGAGGAGCCGCAGGGGGAAGGGCTGCCCCCGCCTCAGCACCGCCCGCGGGGTGGCGAACTCGGCCGTGTGGTGGGCGACTGCAGTGGCCACCGAGCCCACGGCCACGCCCCGCGGCACCAGCAGCCCTGGGAAGAGAGGAGCTCAGCTCCCAGTATCGCCCAGTACCTCCCAGTTGTCCCCAAATCCCCTACCGGTAACTCCCAGTCCTTCCCCGTTACCTCCCAAGAATCCCAAGTCCCTCCCAGTTACCCCCCATCCCCTACCAGTTGTCCCTCAATCCCCTTCCAGTCCCTCCCAGTTACTTCCCAGTAACCCCCATTTCCTCTCAGTAACCCCCAGTCCCTCACCGGGCCTGGGGGGCTGTGGCAGGCGCTGGCCGGGCACCTCCCCGGGCCGGGGCTCCCAGTGGCTACTGCCCCCGCCCCCGCAGTGGCCACAGCAGCGGCAGCAGCGGCCCAGGCGGCGCCAGAAGCTCCTGCGGGGGGGGGAGGGGAGGGAGGGGAGGGGCCGCCCGCCCCTCGGAAACTGGCGGCCGCCCAACGGCCGGGGTCCAGGCGGGGGTCCGGCATCCTGGGACCAGTATAGACCAGTAAGAACCAGTATAGACCAATCTGGACCAAGCAGAGTGGCTGCGGGTCTCTCCAGACCCATCCCAGCATAGGCCAGTTTGGACCATGGGAGACGGAGGGGTAGTGGAAAGGGCGGCTGATGTCTCCAAGCCCATCCCAGTACAGACCAGTAAGAACCAGTATGGACCAGTAAGAGCCTCTTGAATGACTGGGCCCATCCCAGTTTTGCCCTAACCACTCCCAGTATCACCTGTCCCTCCCGGTGCGTCCCAGTCCCCTCCTAGTATGGCCCAGTACCTCCCAGTGCCCCACCTGGCGCCGCAGGGACTGGGAACTGCCCCCCCCGCCACCTAGCCAGACCAGTTCCCCCAGTTTGCCCAGTTACCCCCTCCCAGTAACCCCAGTTAGGCCCTCCCAATGCTCCCAGTAATTCCAGGTAGACCCTCCCAGTGCCTATGACACCAGGAATCCCCTCCCAGTGCTCCCAGTCACCTCCTCCAAGCCCTCCCAGTACTCCTCCCAGTGCTTCCAGTACCCCCTTCCCAGTGCTCCCAGTACACCCATTCATCCCAGTAATCCCTCCCCAATCCTCCCAGTAACCCTCCCAGTGCTCCCAGTCCCCTCCATTCATCCCAGTAACCCCTTCCTACTGCTTCCAGTCTCCCCCATTCATCCCAGGACCCTCTTCTCAGTGCTCCCAGTTCCCCCAGTAATCCCCAGTCCTCTGAGTACCCCCCAATTCATCCCAGTAAATCCCCCCTATTCCTCCCAGTAACCCCTCCCAGTTCTCCCCCAGTCCTCCCACTCCAATGCTCCCAGTCTTCCCTAGTCTTCCCAGTAGCCCGCCCAGTCACATCCATTCCTCCCTGTACCCCTCTTCCAGTGCTTCCAACCCCTCCATTCCTCCCAATAACCCATCCCAGTAACCCCAGTTCCCCCATTCCAGAGCCTCCCAGTTCCACCAGTAATCCTTCCAGTCCTCCCAGTTCTCCCAGTAGTACCAGTTCCCCCTCGAGAGCCTCTCGGTCCTCCCAGTAACACCAGTCTCCCCTTCCAGAGCCTCCCAGTTCCCCTCCACCAGTGACTCCCAATACCTCCCAGTAGCTCCCAGTGACTCTCAGCACCCAGGGCTGACTGCTCCCAGTAAAGGAAGGGGAGGAGGCGGGCCCTGAGAAGGAAGGGGTGGGGCCAAAAAAGACCCCGCCCACAACAGGGGTGCTATGGGGGCTCTAGGGGGGCTCTGTGNCCAGGGATGTTGCAAGGGATGAAGCAACTGGGAGGGACTGGGGGTTACTGGGAGGACACTGGGAGGGTATGGGGGGGGACTGGGAGCAACTATGGGGGGACAGAGAAGCAACTAGGAAGGGGCTATGGGGGGGTCAATGGGAGACTGGAACAGGACTGGGGATCACTGGAAGCAACTGCGAGGGGACTGGGAGCAACTGGGAAAGTGCTATGTGAGGGGGGAGTATGTGAGACTGGGAGGTAACTAGGAGGAGACTAGGGGGACACTGGGAGGGACTGGGAGTTTCTGGGATGCAACTGGGAGGGGCTGGGGAGTTAATGGGAGGCAGTTGGGATGGACTGGAAGGCTGCTGGGGAGACTGGGAGCAACTGGGAAGGGGATATGGGGGCGGGTCTGTGTGATTGGAAGGGGACTGGGGCTTACTGGGAGCAACTAGGGGCACTGGGAGAAACTAGGAAGGTCTGTGAGTAACTGGGAGGGACTGGGAAGCAACTGGGACGGTCTGTGAGTAACTGGGAGGAACTGGTGATTATTGTGAGGCAACTGGGAGTGACTGAGGGGGAATGGGGGTTCTTGTGAGGTAACTGGTATTGACTTCGGGTTACTGGGAGGGACTAGGGGGTTACTGGGAGGTCATGTTCCCCCCATCACGCCCCGCACCAAAGATGGGCCCCACCCCCTCTCAGCAACCACTTTATTAGGCCCCACCCCTTCCTCACAGCTGATTGGCCGGGGCCATGGCAGGGGAGGGGGCTGCAGCCAATCAGGCGAGGACGAGCTCCACGCTGTGGGGGAAGAGCTGCCGGAGCTGCCCAGCAGCGCTGGGGGCGGCGGCCAGGGGGGTCCCAGCCAACCGGAGCAGAGAGAGGCGGGGACAGCCAACCAATGGGGAGAGAGCCGAGGCCTCGCGGATAGCTGGGGGGCGGGGTTAAGGAAGACAGGGGCCACGCCCACGCCTGCCAACCCAAGAGGATACGAAAGGCTCCGGAAGGACCTCAAAACCCCCCCAAAAGACTCCAAAAGGCCCTAAAATGACCCACAAGCGTACAAAATGACCCCAAAGGGCCCGAAATAGCCCAAAGCACCAGCACAGGGCCTCGCATGACCCGAACTGACCCCTCGTGACCCCAGCACAAACCCTCAAACCCCTCCCCATCATCCATCAGCCTTTCTNCTAAGCCACACCCCTCCTCCCTAAGCACCACCCCCTCCTCACCTCTCCCTCTCCTTCAACCCCACTCTCTTCCTCCACCTCCCCTTAAGCCCCGCCCCCACACCATCCACACCCATTGTAAGGCCAACAAGCCCCGCCCCTCCCCTTAAGCCCCGCCTCCGGATACGGTTC
>VXBP01006322.1:60864-76044 GCA_013400115.1 Rhinopomastus cyanomelas | reverse complement strand
ACACCCCCCTGACCCCATAAAGACCCCACAGACACCCCCCTGAAACCCCAGAGACCCAAAAGACACCCCACAGACACCCCCCAGAGCCCCGACCCTACAGTGACGAAGCAATGGGATTTGATCCGGTCGATCCAGAAGCCGTCATCCTTCAGCCTTCCAGTCCGTCCCAGTAGCTCCTTGAGCTGGCCCAGTGTGAACGGGCGGACCTGCACCAGTACAGACCAGTAAGAACCAGTATGAACAAGTACAAACCAGTAGGGACCAGTTTGGGATCAGCATGAGGGGGTTTGGGACCAATATGGTGCTATGTGGGATCAGTACAGATCAGTTTGGTACCAGTATGGACCACTATGGACACCATATAAACCAGTAAGAGGCACTATGGACCAGTAAAGACCAGTTTGAGACCAAAGCGGATCAGTCCGCTACCAGCATGGATCAACATAAACCAGTATGAACAAAAAGGGCCAGTCTGAGGCTGATATGGACCAGTTTGGGACTAGCCTGGTACCTGCAAGGACCAGTTTGGTACCAGCATCTAGAACAAGATGGACCAGTAAAGATCAGTTTGGTACCAATGTTTACCACTTTATGGCCAGTACAGACCAGTTTAACCCCAATATGATCCCATTTTCTACCAGTTTGCATCAGTTTTGTCCCAGTGAGCAACCAGTACCATCCAGTTCACTCCCAGCTCCTCCCACTATAAACCAGTTCCAGTCCCTCCCAATCCTTTCTCAGATCCTCCCAATAGCCTCCCAGTAAAAAAAAATACATCCCAGTACAAATCAGTTGCTCACCAGGTTGCGCAGATGGATGATGGGGGACGGGCGGCCCCGGGGGGGAGAGGGGCGGGGTCCAGCCCTGACCGGTTCATCCACTGGGAGGGAGAAGGTGCCCATCCCCCACCGGGGGGCCTCAGCTGCGGGACACCAACACAAACCAATGTAAACCAGTATAAACCAGAATACAGCAATATAAACTGGCATAAACCACCAGGAGCTAGTACAAACCAGTATAAACCACTTCAGAGCAAAATCCACCCAATAGAAGCTGTCCCAGTTACCTCCCAATTCACCCGAATAGCCTCCCACTTTATCCCAGTTGCTCCCAGTCCCTCCCAATACAAACCAGTCTGACCTTTCTTAGGCTCCTGCTGGCTGGGGGATGGTCCGGGTGGGGGAGGGGCAGTGGATGGGGGGAGGGGCTTCAGCTCCTCCACCCCCCCCACCCCAGGCTCCGCCTGCCCATTCGCCTCTGCTGGTACCACCTGGGGGAACTAAGAGCTACTGGGAGGCACTGGGAAAAGGGTTGGGAGCACTAGCAGGTGACTGGGAGGCATTTTGATGGTTATTTGGCCATACAAGGAAATACTAGGAAGATTTTGGCTCCACAGATCCTTACTGGGCCATACTGGGAGCTACAGGGAAGACATCTGGAGGTACTGGGAATAAACTTGGGGGGAGGTACTGGGAATAAACTTGGGGGCTACTGGGCCATATTAGGAAAGGATTTGGGGGATACTGGGCCATAACAGGAGCTACCGAGACAGGATTTGGGGGTACTGGGCCATACTGGTCCACACAGGGAAGGGGACTGGGCGCTTCCAAACAACACTGGTCCATACTGGTTCTGCCTCCCAGGGCACCACTGCACCCCAGCAGAATCTCCTGACCCTTCTCACCACCCCAGTATTTGTCCATACTGCTCTACACTGGCTTATACTGGTTTACCTGAGTGACTGTGCGGCAGATCTTGAGGGGGGGGCCCCCCAGCAGCAGCTGCGAGGTAGGGGGAGGGCTGTGGGTGGAGCCAGATGAAGCCCCACCACCTTGGGGCTGAGGCCCCGCCCCCTGCGGCACTGGCACTGCCCCCTGTGGCGTTGGCCCCACCCCTCCAGGCGTTGGCCCTGCCCCCTGCGAGTCGTCTTCCTCTTCCATTGGCCCCTCCGGGTGCAGGTCAACCACAGCCTCGGCCCCGCCCCCTCCCCGCAGGTCGGGGATCAGCGTCTGCAGGTAACTGGGTTAGACTGGGAGGGAGTATGGAGGACTGGGAGGGAATTGAGAGGGGACTGGGAAAGGATTTGGACAGATTGGGAAGGACTGGGAGGAGATTGAAGGAGAACTGGGAGGGACTGGCAAGGGAGGAGGAGACGACTGGGGAAGGAGTGGGAGAGACTTGGATTGGGGGAGACCGTGGGTCACTGGGCCATCCTGGTTTATAGTGGGGAAAAAGTCTACTTTTAGACTACTGAAAGCATACTAGTCTCTGCTGGGCAAAGCTGGGACCCACTGGGATGGGGTTGGGTATCACCAAAAGCTTATGTGGCCTCACTAGACCATACTGGTATATACCAGCTTACGTTGAGAAGGGGAATACTGGGAGGGATTGGGTGGGACTAGGAAGAAACTGCGAGAGGACTGCGTGGGCCTGGCAGGGGATTGGGAGGGACTGGAGGGAACTGGGAAAGCACTGGGAAGGAGCACAGGGGAGTGGAAGGGGATTAGAAGGGACTGGGTAAGACTAAGAGTGACTTAAGGGGGCCTATGGGTCACTGGACCATACTAGCCTATACTGGGCCACACCAGGACCTACTGGAATGGGGCTGGGAGTCACTAGAGAGTTAGCTGGCCATACTGGTCTATACCAGTTTACACTGGGAAAAGCTCTCGAGTATTGGGAGAGTACCAGTACTGGGCGGTACTGGACCACAGTGGGCCACACTAGAAAGACTTCTGAGAAGACCAGTGGGGTATCTGGGCTCCCAGATCTACACTGGTCTATATTGGTTTACATTGCATTATACTGGGATGGGGTCAGGCAATGCCAGGGAAGTCGGAGAGGGGGGTTCACAGGGCCCTGTACTGGCCCGTACTGGTCTCACCCGCAGGGATTCCGTGCTGATGGTGATCGAGGGCCGTTTGGGGGCTGAGCTGGAGCCCCAGCGCCGCTTCCGGCCCCCACCTCCTGCTGCTGAGGTCATCACTGGCTCTACCTCCCGACTGGCTGCTGCTGGTGGAAGGGGTGGGGACAAAAGGAGGGGCTTAAAGAGTCCTCGTCCACCCCGGGGTGAAAAGGCCACGGACCTCCCAGTAAGGACCAGTAACACCAAGCTGCCTCCCAGTTTATCCCACTAGCACCAAACCACCTGCCAGGTCCTCACAGTAACCCTAAACCTCCTCCCAGTTCAATAACCCCTAATTACCCCCAGCCCTCCCAGTAACCCCCCAAACCTGCCTCAGTCCCTCCCAGTAACCCCCAAAACCCATCTCAGTTTATCCCAGTAGCCCCCAACCCCCTCCCACGTCATCCCAATAAGGACCAGTACCGCCAAACCCCCTCTTTCACGCCAGTAGCCCCAAAATCCATCCCAAATTCATCCCANTCCCCATTCCCCTCCTCCTCCTCCTCCCTCTCCCGGGGTTGGAATTGGGGGTAGTGGTCGCTATGGGGCTGCCCCTTAAGTTGGCGACTACCCCATAGAATGGGGGGTTGCTATGGGGCTGCCTCGTAAGTTAGAGGGCTGCCCCAGAAGTTGGGGAGGATCACTATGGGGCTGCCCCGTCAGTCAGGGGGTCCCTACAGGGGTGCCCCATAAGAGGGGGCTTGCTATGGGGTTGCCCCATAAGTCATGGAAAACTGCTATGGGGCTGCCCCAAAAGTTGGGGGGCTGCCCCACAAGTTAAGAAGGTGCCCCATAGGCTAGGGGGTTGCTATGGGACTGCCCCATAACTAATGGTGAGACTGCTATGGGGCTGCCCCCTAAGTAGTAGGGCCATCGCTATGGGGCTACCCCACAAGCTGGGGGTCGCGGAGGGTCCCTCCAACAAGGACCTGGTTGTCTGCTGAAGGATCCGTGGGGCTACCCCACAAGTGAAGGGTTGGGGGTCGCCCGGAGCCGTGGGGCTGCCCCATAAGTGGAGACTGTGGGTCCGTGAGATGCCACATAAGTGCCGTCGGAGGGCTGTGGCCGCCCCGTAAGTGGAGGTTGGGGGTCCGTGGCTGCCCCTTAAGTGGAGGTTGTGTGTCCCAGGATCTACAGGGATGCCCCACAAGTGATGATGAATGTCCATGGCTGCCCCAAAAATGAAGTTGGGGGTCCAAAATCTATGGGGCTGCCCCGTAAGTGGAGGCTGTGGGTCCGTGCCTGCCCCGTGAGGTCTGGGGTCCCCAAATCTATGAGGGTGCCCCACAAGTGCTGCTGAATATCCATGGCTGCCCAAGGTGGAAATTTGGATTCCAGAATCTATAGGGCTGCCCTGTAAGTGGAGGTTATGAGTCCAGAGCTGCCCCATAAGTGGAGTTGGGGGTCCCCAAATCTATGGGGCTGTCCCGTAAGTAATGTCCTTGAGGCTCTTCCTGCCCCGTAAGTGACCACTTAGGAGTCACAGGAGGCCCTTGAGCTGGGGGGCTCCCCCATAAGTGGAGGTTTAGGGCCCAGAGCTGCCCCATAAATAAAGTCAGAACCTCAGAATCTATGGGGCTGCACCATATGTGCAGTTGAGAGTCCCAAAGGTCCATGGCTGCCCCATAAATGGAGATTAGGGGTCCGCAAATCTATGGGGCTGCCCCATAACTGAGTCCCTGGGGCTCTTCCTGCCCCATAAGTGACCACTTGTGGGTCACAAAAGGTTTATGAGCTGTGGGGCTGCCCCATTACCGAGTCCTTGAGGCTCTTCCTGCCTGGTAAGGGATGACTTGGGGGGAGGTCATAGAAGGTTCTTGAGCCATGGGGCTGCCCCCTAAATGACGACTTGAAAGTCACAGCACGTCCTGAGGCTGTGAGGGTGCCCCATAAATGAGTCCTCGAGGCTCTTCCTGCCCCATAAGTGATGACTTCAAAGTCCAAAGAGATCCTGAAACCAAGGAGATGCCCCATAAGCGACAACTTGGCGGTCCCAGTAGCTTCTCTGGCTGTGGGGCTGATCCCTAAGTGACAACTTGGGGGTCACAGGAGGTTCTTGAGCTGCAGGGCTGCTCCACAACTGAGTCCTCAAGGCTCTTCCTGCCCCCTAAGTAACAACTTGGGGGTCACAGTGGTTCCTTGGACCATGGGGCTGCCCCCTAAGTGACATCTCAGGGCTCTTCCTGCCCCACAAGTGACATCCTGGAGGTCACAGCTGGTGCCGTGGGGTTGATCCCTAAGTGACGACTCGGGGGTCACAGGAGGTTCTTGAGCTGTGGGGCTGCCCCATAACTGAGTCCTCAAGGCTCTTCCTGCCCGCAAAGTGACGACTTCCGGGTCACAGTGGTCTCTGGAACCACGCGGCTGTCCCCGAAGTGACATCTTGAGGCTCTTCCTGCCCCAGGAGTGACATCCTGGGGGTCACAGCAGGTTCTTAAGCCATGGGGCTGCCCCGTAACTGAATCCTTGAGACTCTTCGTGCCCCGTAAGTGATGACTTGGAACGTCACATCAAGTCCTGTGGCCACAGGACTGCCCCGTAAGTGGGTCCTTGAGCAGTGGGGCTGCCCCCGAGTGACCTCTTGTGGGTCCCTACAGTCCCTTGAGGCTCTTCCCGCTCCTTAAACGCCCACTTGCAGGTCCCAGCAGGTCCTTGAGCTGTGGGGCTGCTCCATAACTGAGTCATTGAGGCTCTTCCTGTCCCCCAAGTGCCCACTTGTGGGTCCCAGCAGGTCATTGAGCTGTGGCGCCGCCCCTAAGTGATGACTTGGGGGTCCAAGAGATTCTCCAACTGTGGGGTTGTCCCATAAGTGACAACTTGGGGGTCACAGCAGGTCCAGGACCCATGGGGTTGTCCCGTAAATGGGTCCTTGATGCTCTTCTTGCCCCATAAGTGGCGACTTGGGGGTCCCAAGGGCTCCATCAACTGTGAGGCTGCCCCACAGGTGACCACTTGGGGGTTGCAGAAGCTGAGGCTGCCCCATAATTCGCAAGCTGGGGGCCACAGGAGGTTCTTGAGCCATGGGGTTGCCCCCTAAGTGCCCAGCAGGTCCCGAGGCTGTGGGGATGCCCTCTAAGTGACGACTCGGGGCTCCCAGGAGATCTTTGAGCCATGCAGCTGCCGTGTGTCAACTTGTGGGTCCCAGCACATCCTTCAGCTGTAGGACTGACCCCTAAGTTCTCACTTGTGGGTCCCAGTAGGTCCTTGAGCTGTGGGGCTGACCCCTAAGTGCCCACTTGTGGGTCCCAGCAGGTCCTGAGGCTGTGGGGATGCCCCCTAAGTGATTCCTCGAGGCTCTTCCTGCCCCCCATGTGCCCCCCCGTGGGTCAGGAGCTCCTCCAGGTCGTGGGGCTGCCCCATAAGTGACGACTTGGGGGTCCCCGAGCTGCTTCCGGCGCCTTCCTGCCCCCCAAGTGAGTGGTTAGAGGGGGATGGGGTGGTGGTGGCCGCCGTGGGGCTGCCCCCCAAGTGGAACGGTTGGGGGTCCCACAAGTCTGGCGGTGGAAGTGGGGAGGGAAGAGAGGGGCTGCTGCTCCCCAGCCTGGGGTCTGGGATGCTCTGTGGGGTGGTGCTGGGGGCACCGCTCCACAAGTGAACCTATGGGTATGAGGCTGCCCCACAAGTGGCTCTATGGATCCCTTCCTGCCCCGTAAGGTCTATGAGACCCTGATGCCCCATAAGTGGGCCTATGGCTCCCTTACTACCCTACAAGTAGATCTATGAGGCTGTAGCTTCCCCTTAAGTGGATATATGAGTCCCTCTACTGCCTCGTAAGTGAATCTGTGGGTCACTTACTGCCCCACAAGTGGCTCTATGGGGCTGAGGCTGCCCTGTAAGTGAGTCTATGGGTTCCCTACTGCCTCATAAATAAATGTACGGATGCATTACTGCCCCATATGTGAATCTATAAGGCCAAGGCTGCTGCACAAGTGGCCCTGTGGGTCCCTTCCTGCTATGGGTCCCCTACTATTCCACAAGTGGATCTATGGGGCAGGAGCTCCCCCACAGCTGGCTCTATGGCACCCTTCCTGCCCCACAAGTGACCTTATAAGGCTACAGCTGACTAACAAGTGGACCTACTAGGCTCACATCCTCCCCCAGCCCAGGTTACTGTGGGGTAGGGACCCTCCCCCCTCCCCTACCACCCACTTATGGGGCAGAGCTGCCCCCCCAAGTTACCTCTGGGTCCGGGGGCCGCTCTGGGGGGGGGTCAGGCCCCACCTCAGGTGGGGGTCCTGGCTCCATCGGCTCCTCCCTGAAGGGGGTAAGGGAGGGGTCAGTGGAGCTGGACCCACAAGAACGGGTGGGGCTGCTCCACAGATGCCCCTCCTCCTCTCCACAGACTCTCTCCCCCGCTCCCGCCCCACAGCGCCCAGCCCCATAGATCGCCCCACAGATCACTTGGGGGGCAGACGTGGGTCTCTATTGTGCAGGGCAGCAGCAGGCGGCAGCAGCGGCCATTTTGCCGCTTCCCAGCAGCCCCCGCGCGAGGAGGGGGCGGGACCAGCAGCGCAGCCCGTCCCCCAGATGTTCCCGGAGCCGCCACCGCCCCCCCACGGACTCCCCTCTTCCCCATAGATACCCCCCCAGCCCCTCCTCACCTGGGGGGAGTCGGGGGTGCCCCCGGGGGCTCTGCCCCTCCCCCACATCCTGGGGGATCCTCCTGTGGGCGAGGGTGGAGGGGTCAGGGGACTCCCAGTGCCCTCCAGTACAGACCAGTATGGACTGAGGGCCCCAGGGAACTCCCAGTTGCTCCCAATTGGGTCCCAGTCCAGCTCAGCTGGGTCCAGATTCCTCCAAGCTGAGTCCCAGTCAGGTCTAGAGTCCCCGCAGTCCTTCCTAGTAAAGCCTGGAGTGCTCCCAGTCAAGTCTGGATTCCTCCCAGTTCTTCCCACTCAGGTCTAGACTCCTTCCAGTCTCTCCCAGTTGGGTCCAGACTCATCCCAGCCCCCCCAGTAGGGTCTAGAGTCTCCCTAGTGCCTCTCAATAGGTCCCAACCCTTCCCAGTCAAATCTAGAGTCCCCCCAGTGAGGTTCCAGTCCCTCTCAGTTGAGTCCAATCTCCTCCCAGAAGGGTCTAGATGCCTCTCAGTTGTCCTCAGTAGGATCCCAATTGGGTCTGTAGTCCCCTTAACCCCTCCCAGTTGGGTCCAAGTCCCTCCCAGCTGGGTCCAGAGTCCTTCGAGGTGTCCCAGTCCCTCCCAGTAGGGTCTAGAGTCCCCCAGTCAGGTCTGGAATCCCCTTAGTCCCTCCCAGGTGGGTCCTATTCTCTCCCAGTTTCATCCTGACTCTTCACAGTACCCCCCACCCCCTCCCAGTGTTCCCAGTGCCCACCTTTGGTGCCTCATTGGTGTCACTGGTGGCTCCATGCTGCTGTGGGGGAGGCTCAGGAAGGGGAGCAGACCCTCCTAGTGACAACCCCTCCCCCAGCTCCTCTGACCCTGATGATGACCCCCGGTGCCTCCTGCAGCCCCTCCCCCCTCCTCCTCCCTCTGAAAGGGGTGGAACCTCCTCCTCCTGCCCCGCCACCTCCTCCTTGGTCAGAAGGGGAGGGGCCAGAGCCTCCCCCTCCCCTTCCCGAGGCTCTGCTCCCTCCTGCAAAGGAGGAGGTGATGGGGAAGGGGCTTCTGCAGGCCCCATCCCCTCCTCTGTAGGAAGCCCCACCCGCTCCTCCTGAGCCCCAACCTCTTTCTCAAGCTCCCCCCCCACCATTGGCTGCTTTTGAGGCTCCACCCCCACCATAAGACCCTCCCCCCCTCCTGGCTCCTCCCTCTGCATTGGCTGCTCCTGAGGGTTTGCCCCTGCCTTAAGCTCCACCCCCTCCTGCTGAGGCTCAGCCCCCTGGTTGAATGGAGGCTCCAGACTGCTTGGGCCCTGTGGGGGTGGGACTGCTGCTGCTTCCTCCTCCTCTTCCTCCTCCTCTTCCTCTTCCTCCTCCTCCTCTTCCTCCTCCTCCTCCTCTTCCTCCTCCTCCCCTCCCCCTACCCCCAGCTTGGGGGTAGGTGGAGCCCCCCGGCGGCCGCGGCCGGGACCCTCCCCTGCTTCCTCAGGGCTGGACCTAATCCCTCGACCCTGGGGGAGAGAGGGGGAGGGGAGGTCAGAGACCACCAGGAGCAGGTGAAAGAGACCCAGAAATGGGGGAAATTCACCCAAAATCAGGGGGAAATTTGACCCAAAAAAAGGAGGAAATGGACCCAAAATGACTCCAAAGTAGAGAAAATTGACCCATAAAATCCCCAAAATTGGAAGACTTGACCCAGAATTGGGGGAAATTGAGCCCAAAATGGGACAAATTGACCTGGAAATGGGGAAACAAAGAGAACTGACTCAAAATTGGGGGTAACTGACCCAGAAATGGAGGAAAGGGGTGAAATGACCTCAAATTGGGGGAAATTCACCCAAAATTACTCCAAAATGAGGGAAAATAACCCAAAAATGGAGGAAATTGACCCCAAATAAGCCTGAAATAGAGAAAATTGGTCCAAAATTACCAAAAATGGGATAAATTGACACAGATATCCGGGGGAATGGGGAGAGAACTGACTCAAAATTGGGAGACACTGATGCAGAAATGTCAGGGAAAAGGGGCTAAGATGGATCCCAAAATGGGCAAACCTGAGAGGAAAAATGACCCCAAAACGGAGGGAATGGACCCAAAATGACCTAAAATTGAGGCACAAAACAACAAAATGGGTGGAACGGGAGGAAAATTATCCAAAATCAAGGGAATTCACCAAAAGTGACCCCAAATGGGGGAAAGGAACCCAAAATTGGGGGAAATGGAACCAAAATTACTCCAAGGTAGGACAAACTGACCCAAAATTAGGAGACTCAGGGGAAAAATTACCCCAAAATGTGAGAAATTCACCCCAAAAATCCCAAAAATGATGGAAATGTCTCCTAAAATAGGGGGGAAGAGACTAAAAACCGAAAAATGGAGAGAATTGAGGACCCAACATGACCCTAAAATGAGGGAAATGGCATCAAACTGAAAGCAGTGAGGCCCAACTGGGGAAAATGGGGGCCAAACTGGGAAAGAGAAACCCAAAGAATACTAAAAACTCCTCGAATTCAGGCAAAATTCCTCAAAATTAGGGGGAAACCCCCCAACTTTTGAAAATTCTTTAAAACTGGCAACAAGAACCTGAAATTAAGAAAAATCCCTAAAACTGGGGGGAAGATTGCCCCAAAGGGGGAAAATCCCTCAAATCATACTCTATGAAAATTGGACAAAAAGGTCTTTAAAGGTGAGATGAAAACACCCTGAAATTGAGAGAAAAACCCTTTACTGGGAAAAATCCCCCCAAAGTGGGGAGGAAAAAACCCTTAAAATTGGGAAAAATTTCTCTAAATTAAGGGGAAAAAACACTAAATTTGGAGCAAATAACCCCAAAATTGGGAAAAATCTCCCTGCATTGGGTAAATATTCCTAAAATTGGGGAAAATCCTATAAAATTGTGGGAAATCCCCCCAAATTGTGGAAAAAAGTCTCTAAAACCAGGAAAATCCCAATAAATTCTGTAAAAAATGCCCTAAAATTTACAAAAATCTCTGTAACTGTGGAAAAAAATCTTTTAAAATCCATTGAAAATCTCCCAAAATCGGGGAAAAAACCCATGAAATTGGGTGAAAGTCCCTAAAATTGGAAAAAAATCTCCCAAAACTGGGGGGAAAACCCCCTAAATTGTGGAAACATCTGTAAAACCTGGGAAAAATCCTTCATGATTGGGGAAAAATTCCCCCCCAATAAAGACACCCCCCAACCCCTTTGATAGCCCCACAGCTCATTAATTAGACCCTAATCAACACTAGTTAACAGCCAATCAATAATTAACAATCAATTAACGTTTACCTGCCGCAGTCGCCCAGGCCTGGTCTCCCCCTTCCTGCCTCCCTCTTCCTCCTCCTCCTCCTGAGAGCCGTCTGGGCCTTTAGAGCCTGGAAAAGACGGGTGGGGGTTAATAAGCAGAAGGAGGGGTTAATTAGCAGAGGGAGGGGTTCATTAGTGCCCTCCTTACCGTCAGCTTCGCGCTCCAGCCGCTGCTGCAGCAGCTCCTGCTGCTTCTCCAGGTACTGCTTGATGAAGCTGTTCTGGCTCATCTCAGCCCCGATCTGGGGGGAAAAACCCACAGCTAAGGCTTTCCAGCAAAGCTGGGGTGTTTCACCCCAAAACTGGGGCTTTTTAGCTTTGGACCCAAAATTGTAGGGGTTCACCCAAATGAGGATTTCTAAAACCCAAATTTGTGGGGTTTGACCCTAATTTGGTGGAAAGCACCCAAAATTACACACTTTTAATCCAAAATTGGGGGGTTGAAGCTCAAAATTGTGGGTTTTCACAAAAAAAACACCAACAGGTGATTTTGGCCCAAGACTCTGGTTTCTGGACCCAAAATTGGGGTTTTCATCAAAAGTGGGCCTTTGGACCAAAAATTAGGTTGTTTTCACTCAAAATTGTGATTTTCAGAACCAAATTTGGGAGGTTGAACCCAAGACTGGGGAATATGGGGCCAAAATTGGGGGTTATGACTCTCAATTTCTCAAACCCAAAACATGGATTTTTCTTCCAAAATTGGGGGGAAAACCCCAAAACTGGGAGTTTTTTCACTCAAAATTGGCTTTTTGAACCCAAAATTGAGGGGTTCACTCAAAATTAGCTTCTCTTGACCCAAAATTGGAGCCTAATTTTGCAGATTTTCAACCAAAATTATGATTTTTGGAGCCAAAATTGAGTGTTTGTCCCCAAAATTTAGGGATTATCATACAAAACTGGGACTTTCAGACCCCAAATTGGGTTTTTAGACCTAAATTTGGGGGGTTTTACCCAAAACCATGGTTTTGGGATCCAAAACAGCAGATTTGAGCCCAAATTGAGGATTTTCAACCAAAAGTGGGTTTTCTGGAACCAATATTGGGGAGCTTTCACTCAAAACTAGAACTTCTAGACCCAAAAGTGGGATTTTATGCTCCAAACTGGAAACGCTTAGGGGCGTTTTGAGGGAATCTCTCACCTGGGAGTTGGGCTGGAAGGTGGAGTGGGGGGTTGAGTGCTTCTGCAGGTTCTCCAGCATCAGCGCCTGCAATTTGGGGGGAAAAAGGAACATTTGGGGGATTTAGAGGATTCTTCATGATTTACCTGAAATTCCTCTGAGTTGATTAAATCCAGGGAGTTTGTCCTCAAACTTCACATCAAATACTCCAAATTGATAGTTTTTTTAAACCAAAACAAGGTGGGTTTTTTTCATCCAAACTGTTGATTTCTTAGATCTAAATTGTCAGATTTTACCTCAAATTGAGATTTAACCATAAATGGTCAATTTTTTTGCCTCAAAACAGTGATATTTCCCCCAAAATTGTGATTTCTTAAACTTAAAATTGAAATTTAACCTATATTTGTCACATTTTTCTGCAAAATTGTTATTTTTCCCCTCAAATTTGTGATTTAACCAAACATTGCCATTTTCTACCTCAAAATGGTGACTTTCAGTCTCAAAAATAAAACTTTTAATCCACATTTGTCACTCAAAATTGTCCCTTTTTTGCCTCAATATTTGTAATTTAACAAAACATTTCTTCAACTTTACCCCAAAACTCCCTGGTTGTGCCCAAAAATCCCTATTTTTTTACTGAAAGCGTCTCACTTTTTGCCTGAAAATTGCAATTTTTATCAAAGGCTCTGATTTCCCCCCAAAACTGTGGGGGTTTTTCCCCAAAATTGTCATTTGTGACTTAAAAACTGTCACTTTTCAGCCAAAAATTGTAGAAGAAAGTAATTTGGAGTAAGATCACAAAGTCCTCACTTCTGCCCCCAAACCCCAACGTTTCCCTCAGAAATTCCCACTTACCCCTAAAACTTCTCCTTTGCTCCCCAAAACTGTCACTTTCCCAAATCCTCCCCTCTTCTCTCTGAAACCTTCACTTTCCCCTCAAAAAAGTAAACTTTACGGTCAAAAAATCCAAGTTTCCTTCTAAACCCCCTCCTTGCCCTCAGAATCCTCCACTTTAACCTCAAAATGCCACATTCCCGCCCCAAAGCCATCAACTTTTACTTCAAAAAGTCCCAATTTTTCCTCAAACTCCCCACTCCCCCCTCAGAAACCTCAATTTTCCCCTCTAAAACATCCACATTTCCCTAAGAATTCTTCATTTTTGCCCCCAAAATGCCAACTTTCCCCTCAGAAAGCCCACTTTCCCCTTAAACCCCCTCTTCCCCTCAGAACCCCCACTTACCGCCCAAGTCCCTCACTTTCCCATCAAAACCCCATCTTTCCCCCCAAAACCCCTCTTTCCCCTCAGAAGCAACTTTTCCCCCAAACCCTCTGTTCTTCACTCAAAAACTCAACGTTTCACCCCAAATTCCCAACATTTCCCTCATAAACGCCACTTTTCCCTAAAGCCCCCTCTATCCCGTCAAAAACATCTTTTCTTCTAAAAGTTCCACTTTTTTTCCAATGCCCCCACTTTTCTCTCAAAAAACCCAACTCTTACCTCCAAAAACCCCCACTTCGCCCTCAAAGCTGCAACTTACTCCCACAAGACCCCTATTTTTTCCCAAACTCCTCCATTTATTCCCAAAGCCCTTTGCTTTTCCTTCAGAAACTCATCTTTCCCCAAAAACCCCCACTTTTCCCTCACCTTAACTCCCCTGAGAAACCACTTTTTACTCACAAATTTTTCCCCAAAAACACTCCACATGTCCCCCCCACACCCCCACTTTTTTTCCTTAGAACCTATTCTTTCCCGTCAAAACCATCAATTTTACCGCTAAAACTTCCACTTTTTCCCCCGAGCTCCCACTTTCCCCAGAAAAAACACCAACTGTCCCCTCAAAATTCCCACTTTTCCTTAAAAGCCCCTATTTTTCGCCCAAACCCCCACTTTTCCCTCTGAAAACTGCTTTCCCCAGAAAACCCAACTTGGCATTCAGAACACCCCACTTTTCCCTCAAAACCCCCAACTTTTCCCTCAAAAAACCCAACTTTTACCCCAAAACCTCCTTTCCTTTCATCCAAAACACTCTCTTTCCCCTCAAAACCATCAACTTTTCCCTCAAAAACTTACTCTTTCTTCCCTNCCCCCTCTCTTTTCCCTCCTCCTCCTCCTCCTCCCCGTCACTTACCCCTCGCAGCCGCTTGACCAGGGCGCTCTTCTGGCCGCTCTTGGCGAGCCCGCGCTGCTCCAGCGCCGCTTTCAGATCGGCCACTCGCAGCAGATGCAGCGGCCGCCCGTCCAGAGTCACCTCCTCCCCGTCCGCCATCTTGTTGTGGCGACTGCTCCGCGCCTTCGCCTCCTTCCGCCCGCCGTTCGGCTCCTTCCGCCGCCGCTTCGGCTCCTTCCGCTGTCGCTTCGGCTACTCCCGGCTGCTCTTCGGTTTCTCCTAGCGGCAGCCTCGTTCTAGAGGGGCTTCGGGTGTTTCCGTGACTCTTCGGCTCTTTCCGGAGCAGCCTCGTTCTGGCGGAGCTTCGGGTGTTTCCGGGACACTTCTGGGGTTGTGCGTTCGGCTGTTTCCGCTTAGCGAGGATTCGGAGTCTCTTCGGGTTCTTCCGCTTCGGGTTTTTCCCGTCACTTTTCGGCAATTTCCGCTATTTCCTCCCTTTTCAGTGATTTCCTCTTTTTACCAAGGATTTCCCCCGCCCTTTTCCTAGGAGTCTTCCCTTCTTTCCCGGCATCTCCCTCCCTTTCCATTTCACGCGGTTTTTTCCCGTTTTCCACCCTTCTCCCGGACTTTTCCACCTCTTTTGCCTCTTTTCACGGGATTTCCTTTTTCCCCCAGCATTGTCCACCATTTTTTCAAAACTTTCCTGCGTTTGCCAGGGATTTCTCCCCTTTCCTCGGGATCTTCCCCACCTTTCCCCAGGATTTCCTCCCGTTTTCCCGGGATTACCCCCCACTTCCGGCTTTTCCGGGCGATGACATCACACTTCGGCTCTGCAACTTCCGCTTTAATTTCCACGCTCTCCCAGTGGCCCCACCCCTCCTCTCCCTTCCCCCTACCCTCCCCCTCCAACCCCCGCAATGGGGGGCGGGGGGCTGTGTTTGAGGGCTCTGTGGGGCAGAGCTGAAGGCACTTAGGGGGACACTTAAAGGGGCCACTTGGAGGACAGGAGAGGGGCTACCTGGGGTGCCCTTGGAGCTGCCTGGAGGACCATTTAGGGGGTAGCCAGGGGAGTCAATTATAAGGTCAATCATGGTTGCGGGGGTATTTCCACCCCAACAAAGAGGCTCAGAGGTCATTGAGATTTGAGAAGCTGCTGGGGGTCGTCGCCCTGGGGCTTTGCT
>VXBP01006322.1:9297-21760 GCA_013400115.1 Rhinopomastus cyanomelas | reverse complement strand
CCGACAAGAGGGGTCGCTTCCCGCTCCCCACCCACTCCACAACCCTCTCCGGCGCCGCACCCCGACCCTGGCAACCCCTCGCTCCCCTCTCACCGCTCCCGCTCCGGCCGCCGCCGCCTTCGGCGCTCGAACACAAAATGGCGCCCGCGCCGCCCCTCTGCGCCGCACGGCCGGCTCAAGCCCCGCCTCTTCCGCTTAAAGCTCTGTAGCTATTTGCTGAGCCGCGCGTCGCTTAAGGCCACTGCCAATTAGCCGCCGCGATGGATGGCGCCGCAGAGCGGGCGGGGGCCCGAGTTGGGAGGGGAAGTCAGTTTGCGCACGCGCCATGCAATCCAGCACCCTCGCGCCGTCATTGGCTGGAGAGGAGGGGTGAGACCGTTGTCCAAGGAAAGGCACTGGTTGGCTGAGGAGCGCCAGGCGCTGCGCGCCGATTGGGCGACGGTGCCGTCTATTAGGGAGTTGCGTTTGGGAGGGAGCTGAACTATCGGAGGCTGCGGAGGGCCCAGTTCAACCGTTTGGGGCTGGTTTGTACTGGTTTCATTCCCAGTTCATACTGAGTTATTTCGGTTTGTGCTCATTTGATCCCAGTCCGTACTGGTTTAGCCCCAGTTCATACTCCTTTCTACTCGTTTGACGCCGTCAGACTGGTTTGACCCAAGTCCGTACTAGTTTAGCTGCAGTTCATACTGGTTTGATCCTAGTTCATACTGCTTCCTACTGGTTTATAGTGGTTTGACACCAGTGCACAGTGGTTTATACTGGCCTGTACGAGTTAGAGTTCATACTGGTTTATGCTCTTTTCTCCATTTTTCAAATGGTTTCCTCATTTTCTAACGGGTTTTGGCCCCTTTTAAACTGGTTTGTCCATTTCTGAACTGGTTTTGGCTACCTTCCTAACTGATCTCCCCATTCTGGGGGGTCCAGAAGGCAAAAAACTTCCCCTTTTTCCTTGAAACCCTTTAAAAAAAACCAACAAATTTCCTTTATTGACCCTTTGGAACCAAAAACCAATGGAAAAAGGAGCCGGAAGCAACCGGAAAGGGAATTGGGGGGGGGGCAAGAAACAGGAGGGGACCCCCCCAAAAAAGGGGGGAAACCCCCCAAAAACCAGAGGGGGGGGAGAGCAGGACCCCCCCCCCCCGACGCCGATAAATAGCGAAAATTTTAAAAAAGGGGGGGAAGGAGGAGAAAAGGGATTTGAAGGGGAGGGGGGAGACAGGAGGGTCCCCGGATTCCGAGGGAATGGCGGAGGTCGGAGGGGATCTGGGGGGTTAACGGAAAAACATGGAAATTGCAGGGAAATTCTGCAAATTTAAAGGGAAACAAAAATTTGGAGGGAAATTCCACAGATTTTTAGGAAAATTGCCAAAATTTGGAAGGAAACTGGAAAGCTTTGAGTAAATTTTGTGGATTTGCAAGAAAAGTCCCCAATTTTAAAGAAAATAGTTCCTGGGTTTAAGCACTCAGGTTTTTGAAATTCTCAAAATTTACCAATGGTCCTCAAGTGTGAAAATTTTCAGGAAAATGACCCCTACGTTGGAGGACAATCTGGCAATATGGGGAAAAATGTGGTGGTTTTGAGGAAATTCTGCAAATTTGGAAGAAAATTCCCTAGATTTTAAGAAATGTCCTGCCATATTTACAGCAAATTCCTCAACTTTGGAAGGAAACCTGAAAATTTTGAGCAAAAGCCTCCAAATGTTGAGAAAAGTTGGGAAAACTCAATGGAAATCTCCCAGTTTTTTAAGAAATTCTGAACAATTTAGAGAAAGCCTACACATTTTGTGGAAAAGTCTCCAATTTTGAGGGACAAAACACACCAGAACATTGAGTGAGCCAGCAGCAAGTTTTGAGGAAAATCCCCGAATTTTAACAGAAAAAAATTAAAATACTGAGGAAACCCCTCAAATTTTCAGGAATTTTTATCAAAGCTTCAAAATATCCATCAAGAGTCTCCAAATCTGGATCAAAACTCCAAACTTCTAACCAAAAATTTCAACCTTTTGATCAACACTTTCAAAACTGAAGTAAAAATTCTCTACATTTGGGGCAAAACTTCCAAGTTGCCTTCAAAATTATCAAATTTTCCCAAAAATTCAGAATTTAACACCAAAGTCTCAAAATTTCCCTCAAGAGCCTCAATTCTTCCCCTGAATTTCACTCCAACTTCTCACAATTTCTCTCCTACTTCTCAATATTCTTTTAAATTTCTCCAAATTCCCAATTTTTCCCTACACATTTCAAAATTTCCCCATTTTTTCCAAATTTCTCTCCAACTTTCCAATTTTCCCTAAGTTTTCCAAATTTCCCCCAAATTTCCCCATGCCCTCCTCCAATGCTCCCCAGTTTGCCCCCAAATCCCCTCCCACCCCTCCTCTCTCAGACTGTGGCACCCTCTCCCCCAACCAAGGGTGGGGGCTGTGGAGGCGGGTGGTGGCCACTGTCAGGGAGTCAGGGACTACTTCCTCTTCTTCTTCGGTGGCCCCGTAGGCCGGTGGCTGCGGCCAGGGGGAGCCCCCTTCCTCTTGCGGCTGCGGCCGGACTCCTCCTCCTCCTCGTATTGACTCTCCCGGTCAGCTGCCAGGGCACCAGTAGCTCTCAGTTTGCTCCCAGTATGGCCCAGTAGCCCACCCAGGGCCTTCCCTGTCCATCTCAGTGCCCTGCTAGTGCCCACCAATCCCCTCCCAGTCCCCCCCAATCCCCTCCCAGTGAGTCCTCACCTTTCCGGGCCTCTTCCTCCAGTTCATCCCAGTCCTTCCCACTCTCCTCTTCACTGCCCAGTGACTCTTTGGAGTAGTCTGGGGGGTCAACAAGAATGTGGCTAATGGTGGCCAGCAAATGGACCTGGTGGCCACCAAACAACACCTAGTAGCCATCTAAGGGAGGTGGCTGGCACCTCAGCAGAGTTCTGCTGGGTTCCTGTGGTGGCCTCCAGAGGAACCTGGTGGCCGCCAAAAGCCCTTGGTGGCCAACAAAATCACCTGGTAACCACCAAAATGCACCTGATAGCCACCACCATCCAGCCACTCTGAAGGGGTTTCAGCTGCCTCCCCCACCACCCTGGGGAGCCCTCCAGCAGGACTCAGCAGCCCTCCCAGTGACCAACTGGTGCTGAAGGGATCCCAGAGGCCCTGGGGTAAACTTGGTCGCCAACCAGGGAGAACTTGGTAGTCACTGTGTGGGTCCTCACCGGACTCCTCAGCCTCAGAGGAGTAGTCTTCATCGCTGTCCTCCTCCTCCTCCTCGTAGTCGTCCTCCGAGGGGTTGAAGGTTTCATCCTCCATCTCTGACTCCGACTCCCCCACCTCAGCATCGCTGCCCTGTGGGAGAGGGTACAGAGATGGAGTCGGAGGGACTGGGAGGGACAGGGAGGGGACTGGGGGCAACTGGGAAGGGAACCGGAACATCCTGGTCTATACTGTTTTATGCTGGGAGTCACTGAGAAAGGATATGGGTGGGATGTGGGTTCCCAGGGGGTGAATTGGCACCCCTGGGCAACACTGGGATGGGCTGGAAAGAAGCCAGGAAGGGAACTGGTCCATACTGGTCTGTACTGGTTTACATTGGGAGACACTGGGAGAGGACTGGGTTGCCATGTGGGGTCCCTGAAAGTGAATTAGAGCCACTGGGCCACATTGGGATGGACTGGAAAGAAGCTGGGAAGGGAACTGGGCCACACTGGTTTCTCCTGGTCTGTACTGGTTTATACTGGGAGGCACCGGTACCTCTCCCTCCGGCTCCAGGAAGGACCATCCCCCCTGCTCAAAGAAGCCCTCGGGGTCATCCACAATGGTCTTCATGATCTTGGTCCAGTTGAGCGACTGCACACCCTCTGTGTACTTGAGGTCACAGGAGCTATGGGGTCAAAGGGCAGCTTGAGGTCAAGCAGGGGTCACCAGGCAAAGGGGATCAAGGGGTCAGAAGTGGAGGTCAAGGGCAATGAAGGGGGGGTGAAGGGCAACTGGTTGGGTGAAGTCAGCTGTGGGATGAGGACAAACTGGGGTCAGAAGTCAAGGTGAGGGAGGTTAAAGGTCACCAGTGGGCAAGGTCAAACATGGCCCAGAGGTCAGTGAGGAGCAGAAGTCCCCAGTGGTGAAGGTCAATGGTGGGGTCAAATCAACCATGGGTCAGAGATCAGTGGGGGCTACTGGGGGGGCCCTGGCTGATCATTGGAGTTCGGTGGGACCTCCTGGGATGGTCTGTGTTGACCAGCAGAAGTTACCGGGAGCTACTGGTTTGTACTGGGAGCTGCTGGTCCTTACTTGAGCCACTCCTTGATGGGGTCAAGGGAGGCGACGGGGATGGCGTTGATCATGGTGACCTTGCGGCCGTAGTCCTTATAGACGATGACCAGGTCGAAGTTCTTGAGGTGGAACTGGACCCTCTCAAAGTGGATCAGCTCCACCTCATCCAAAGTCACCACGAAGGGGGGCTGGTGGGGGGCAGGAAGAGACAACCCCTGGGTCCCGCTGGTCCTCCACAAGGTCCTTAAGGTCCTCCAGGAGGTCCACAAGGTCCTGGAGGGGTGGTGAGCAGAGGACCTACCCACTCGGTACAGTTGACCAGGGCACTGCTGGTAGGTTGGAGGAGGCAGGTGCTGCGGTAGGGGGCTCCATTGAAGCTGGAGGGGGAGGAGAAGACCTTGAGGAGCAGAAGACCGCAAGGGGTAGAAGAAGGTCTCAAGGAGCTCCAGGAGGCATCAGAAAAGCTTAAGGAGGCACCAAGAAGCCAGAAGACCTCAAGGACTTCCAGGAAGCACCAAGAAACCAGAAGATCTCAAGGAGCAGCAGGAGGCACCAGAAAACCTCCAAGAGGCACCAAAAAGACCCTGACAAGACCTCAAGAAGCAGAAGACCTCAAAATCCCTTGAAGAGACTCACAAAAAGCCTCTAAGACCCCTTGAGGAACACAAAAATATCTGAAAACACTTCAAGAAGACCCTGAAGGAAATCAAGAAGCCCTTCAAACCCCCAAAGAACCATTTAGAGCTGTCAGGAGACCCTGTCCTATCTTCAGGAACCCAACTAAAACCCTGAGGAGATCCCAAAGGACCTTGAAGTCCTTGTGAGGACCACAAGGAGACCCCAAAACACCTGAAGAAGACCCCAAAGGACCTCTAGGAGGCCTTCAAACCCCACAAGCGAGGAACCTTCCACAACCCTGAGGAAACCCTGTCCCACCTCAAGAAGACCCTGAACCACCTTGAGTCAATCCCCTAAACCCCTGAAGATCCCTTGAGGACCATGAGAAGACCCCAAAACACCTCAAGAAGACCCTAGCAAACCTCCAGGAGCTCCCCAAGCCTCCTGAGGAACCTTCTAGAACCCTGAGGAACCTTCCAGAAGCCCCCCTACCCCAACTCCCTGAAGGGGACCTCGAACTCCAGCTCCTCCTTGGTCAGAGCCTCCACCTTCTCAATGAAGTTCTTGAAGGCCGTCTTGAGCTTGTGCCTCATCTCCCGCTCCATCTGTAGGGCGAGAGGATAGAGATGGTGGAAGGGTTGGGAAAGACTTGGTAGCCCAGCGGGAGGACTTGATAGCCCCAGTGGCCACCTACCTGTTCAGCATAGAGGTCGTCGCGGTCATGCATGTGCTGGTGCTTGCCCAGGTCGGTGGTGATCTCCCCCACCTCGGTGTAGAACTGCACATCCGTGTGGCGCTTCTTGCCAAACATGATGGCGTTCTGGGGGCAACCAAGAAGGCTACTGTGGCTACCAAGATGGCTGCTGGAGTTACTAGGTTCCCCCACCTCAAATAACCCCCTAGATCCCCCAAATCCCCCCCAATTCCTGCTGGAACAGGCTGAGCCCCACTGCCAGGAGGATTTTGTCCACCTGTGACCCTCCCCCAGACCCCACTTGGTCCCCTCCCAGTAGCTCCCAGTGGCCCCAGCGGGGCACCTTGAGGTGGAAGTGGAGGACGATGATCATCTCTCCATCGCAGGGCTGGAACACGGCATGCTTGATGTTGTTGTACAGGATGTCCACCTTGTCCCCTCGCACCGATGTGAAGCGGAACCCTGGAAGGGGGGCAACCCACAGCTCCAGGGGGACCGCCAAATCTCTCCTGGGACCACCAAAAGGTCCTGGGGACCACCAGAAGATCCTCAAACCAGCCCAGGGGATCCATAATTGGCTCAGGAGGGTTTCACAGCTCAAGGAAAGGCTTTAGGAGAGCCTCCAGGAGGATCTCAAGGGCATCAGGACGACCTCGAGGAGGTCCCTGGGCCACCAGAAGGTCCCTGAAACCACCTAAAGGTCCTGGAGGGCTACCAGGAGGTGTAGAAGTGACCCAGGAGGTCCTCAGAACCTCCAAAACCCCCTCCAGGGGCATCTCAAGAGCTTCAGGAGGACATCAAGGTCTTCCAGAAAATCCTAGAGAAAGTCCAGGGGCCACCAAAAGTTCACTGGGGCCACCAAGTGGTCCTTCAGGACGGTCTAGGGGCCACCAGGAGGTCCAGAAATTACTCAGGAGGTCCTCATAACCTCCAAAACCCCCTCCAGGAGACCCTCCAGGAGGACCTCAAGGTCCTCCAGAAGATCCTTGCAAAGACCCCTTGGGTACTAGAAGACTAGAAGGTCCTGCAGGGCCACCAGAAGGTCCTTAAGTGACCCAGAAGGTCTTCAGACCTCCAAACCCCACTCCAGGAGCTTCAGAAGGACCTCAAGAAGTCCTTCAGAAGGTCCTTGAGAAGGGTCCTCAATGGCCACTACAAGTTGCTGGGTGGCCACCAGAAGATCCCCACCGTTGACATGGGCCTCCAGGGAGCCCTGCATCCTCTTCTGGGCAATGTTGGGGCGGATGTAGAGGTCCTTGAGCTTGGGGTTGCTGCGGTTCAGGTTGATGACCAGAGAGTCCTGCTTCACGATGCCCTGGAGAAAACCACCACTGCTAGCCTGAGGAACCCTGGAGCTGAAGGTCTGGAGAACCTTCAACCTTCTCCAGCTACTCAAGAGAGCTCTCAATCCTCAACCTGGATGTCTGGAGGCCTTGAGGACACCATGGAGACCCCCTAAAATGTCTGGGTGGCCAGCAGCAGCCAGCAGTACCAAGTGGCCACTGGTAGCCCCTGGGTTCCTCACCTCCTTCTCCTTCTCCTCGGCCTCGCGGGTCTTGTAGCGCTTCTGCACCTCCTTGATGATGCGGAAGGCGTTCTGGAGGTTCAGGGCTGGCACCGTCTGCTCCCCGGGGGTCTTCATGTTGGAGGCCCTGTAGGTTCTGGGGAGGTGGAGGAGGGTATGACAGCCAGGTAGCCACAGTAGCCCTGCTGGTAACCCTGGTCATCCTGTAGAGCCCCTTTGAACCCTATAGGACCCTCTCTAGCCCCATGGGGCCCTCAGCAGGTGGTCCCAGCTTGGCAGTCCCCATTTCCCCAGGTAGCCCTTGTAGCCCCCAGGCTGCCCCAGGTTGTTCAGGTGGCCCCAAGTTGACCTAAGCTACGCCCAGGTAGGCCAGGTTGCCCCAAGTAGCCCCCAGGTAGCCCAGGTTACCCAAGTTACTTCCAGGTAGGCCAGGTTGCCCTCTAGATCCCTATAAAACCCTACAGAGCCCCATAGTACCCCTCTGTAGCCCCCCCCTCCTTCCCCAGATAGCCATGGTAGCCCAGCTGGTAACCCATGTTGCTGCTGGCCACTTTGGAAAGGGGTGGCTACCCTAGCTCATCTTGTAGACCCCCCCAGAGTCCTACAGAGCCCCAGGAAGATGCCCCAGAGTCCAGAGAGCCCCCATAGAGCCCCACTGAAGCCCACAGAGGCCCCACAGCACCCCATAGGTTGGTAGTCCTCATCTCCTCAGGTAGCCACAGTAGCCCACCTTGCTGCTGGCCACATGCGGCTACCCCAGCTCACCCTACAGACCCCCGCAGAACCCTCGCCAGCCCTCAGGGGGAGTCCTGGGTTGGCAGCTGCCCAGGTAGCCCTGGACTCACATCTCCTTGACAAAGGTGGCCTCGGGGTTGGGGAAGAGATTGCCCTCGTTGCGGCCCAGGGCGCTGCCAGGGCAGTAGAAGTTGATGCGGAGGTAGGTGTAGTCCCCCTCCACCGAGCTGCTGATGTTCTGGGGGCGGAGAAGACCCCTCAGGGGGACCCCAAAACCACCTCAAGGTGACCCCCCCAGGAGGGGTCCCAGGTTGGCAGCCCCACTGTTTCCCCAGGTAGCCACGGTAGCCCAGCTGCTAGCCCACCACAATGGTGGCAATGTGGAAGAGGATGCCTACACCAGGACACTCTACAAAGCCCTACAAGAGTCCATCCAGCCCCACAGAGCCCTCTCCAGCCCCTAGGGGTGGTAACCCCCTTGCTTCCCCAGGTAGCCATGGTAGCCCAGCTGGAAGCCCTCCTCGATGGTGACCCTGGGGAAGGGGGTGGCTACGCTAGGTCACCCTATCCAGTCCTATAAGGGTCTATCCAGCCTCACAGAACCCTCTCCAGCCATCAGGGTGGGTCGCAGGTTGGTAGCCCGGCTGGTAGCCCACCTTGATGGTGGCGATGTGGAAGGGGGTGGCTATCCCGAAGACCGGCAGGACCACCGTCTCATACTTCTTGTCGATGAAGATCTTCATCTCCCGGACCTGGGGCTCCCGGGGCAGCAGTGCCGGGTTCTTGTAGGAGATGTTGGACTTCCTGGCCCTGACGGTGGGCGACCCAGGCTCACAACCCGCTAATAACCCCCACCTCCAACACCCCACAAACCCCGCCCAGGGTTGCCCCCATATTGCCATCAGGTTGCTCCAGGTTGTCCCACAAATTTCAGCAGCCCCTACAAACCATCTCAGTGGCCACCACCAGCCCCAAGACCCATCCATACAAAACTCAAACCCTCCTCAGCTCCTCCACTGGCTCGCAGCACCACCCAGTTGAGGGGGTGGATACAGAGAAGCCTCCCTGGAGATCCCATAAAAGAACTTAGTGGCCACCAGTAGCCACTGGGTGGCTATGAGTAGCCCCCCAGTTTACTTCTGGATCTGCTGCTCTCCCTTCTGCTCAGTGAGGCGGCGCCGGGCTTCCTCGTTGAGCTGGGTGGCCAGTTCCTTCTGGTGGGCCCTGCGCTTCTCCTCAGCCGTCAGTTCATTCTGTGAGAACCCCCCGTGGCTATCAGAACTCCCTGGGTAGCTACCAAATTTTTGGCACTTGGTAGCCACCCGCCAGCACCCAGCAGCACCCACCCGGGTCCTCTCAGTGAGGAGGGCGGCCCTAGAGCTGCGGCCCAAGAGGTCCTCGGCTTCATCCTTCTCCTCTTCCTCCTCCTCTTCATCCTCCTTCTGGACCACCAAGAGGGAAAATTTGGTAGCCACCAGGGGATTAGGGGGGGTTGCAGGGACTGGTAGTGGTGGCCACCAGAAGACCTCAAGGTGCCAACCACCCACTCCTTAAAGGACCCAAAGTTGGGAGGTTGGCCACTACAAGACTGTTAGTAGCCACCAAGACCCCAACAGCCTCAGCCTTCAGACAGATTATTAGAGTCAAAGAAGTCACAAACTGGGAGGGGACAGGAACAGAATGGGAAGTAACTGGGATGAACTGGGAGAGGCTGACTGGATTGAAAGGCACTGGGAGGTCACTGGGATGAACTTGAGGGTAAACTAGGAGACGCTGTGGGGTAACTGGTAGGAATCGGGATGAATTGGGAGGGGACTAGAAATGAACGGGATGAACTGGGAGGTAGCTGGTGTGGACTGGTGTGCACTGGGCTCCCACCTTGAGGAAGATGCCAACGTTCTTCACCTTCTTCTTGACAGCTGTCAGCACCGTGGCTGGCCCTTCCTGCCCGGGGCCAGTAGCCATCCTCAGTCTTCCAGTAGCCACCAGGGCCACCCGGGCCAGCCAGTAGCCCCACCACCAACCCAGTAGCCCCACCTATGACCCAGTAGCCACCCAAAGGTCCCTATGGTCATCCCAGCACCCCATTGCCCAGCAGCCACTCCAATGCCCCAGTAGCCGCTCCCCTACCCTGGTAGCCACCCCTATGACCCAGTAGCCCTCAGTTGTCACCTCATCCACCAACACAGTGTCCCCGATGAAGAGGGCATAGGTCCGGTCCTCAGGCCGCTGGCCCTCCTTGTTGGGCAACTCAGAGAAGCCCACGTTGATGCTGAACACCATTCCTGCAGGCAACCAAAGGCGTGAGCATGGCTACCAACTCCTGGTGTGGCTACTGGGAGTTACCAGCCTGTGCTGTGGTTACCGGTGGGGGGGGGTGGTTTGTGTATCAACACCTGGAGAGAACTGCTGTGGGGTCAGAGAGGCTACCAAGGGCTAGGGCAAGCTACTGTATGGTCAGATAGTCACGGGACCTACTGTGAACTCAGAAGGACTAGCAAGAGCTAGGAGGAGCTACTGTGGGGTCAGGCAGTCACGAGGTGCTACCATAGAGTCAGGTGGGCTACTGTGGGATGAGAGAGTCAGGGTGGGGGGACCACCACAGGCTCACAGAGGCTGCCCAAGGGAACCAGGTCTCCAGGGAAAAGGGCGGGTTCAGTGGCCACCAACTTGTAGGGTTGGCTAAGAGAAGTTTTGGCTGCTAGCCTTCTCTCACCCTTCTTGAGCCGCTGCTGGTTGCGGCTGTTGATGACCAGAGAGCCCTCCCGGAACTCAATGCCCATTGCGAACCTGTTGGGGTCAACAAGGCTGGCTACCAGGTGGCTACTCAGGTGGCCACTGGGCTAGTGGCCACCACGAGGTCTGTGGGGGTACCCAAGGGGTTGGTGGCCACCCCGAGGTGTTGGTGGCCATCAGGTAGCCCAGGTGCTCACCCCAGGTTCTTGGTGACCTTGCCCAGCAGCTCTGGCCTCTCCTTTTTCACCAGCTCCATGACAGCCGCGTAGACATCGCAAAGCTTGGTCCCTGTGGCAACCAGCAGCCACCAGTCACCACCAGTAGCCACTGGCCTTGGACTGGTGCCCACAACTGGGGGCAGTTATGGAGCCTCTGTCTGGAAGCAAGTGGGCTCTAGAACCACTCCCAGGTTTAACTGGGAGTGGGGAAAGGGCTGCAATAGGCATCAGTGCCCATCAGTAGCCACTAGCCCTGGAGCGGTGGTCACAGCTTAGGGCTGTGGGGCTCTAGAACACCCCCTCAGCAAGAGGTCCCTTCAGCAGGAGGTCCCAGGAGCTTCAACTGGGAGGGGAGGAAAGGCTCCAGTAACCACCAGTAACACCGGAGCCGCTCCCAGTAACCTCGCAGAGATGTCCTGTAACACCTCAAGTCACTCCCAGCAGCCAGCAGTACCTCCCAGTCCATCCCCATATCCCCTCCCAGTCCCTCCCAATCCCCTCCCAGGCCATCCCAGTGCCCACCGTGGCGCATGTCGAGCAGCATGCGGTCCTGCAGCTGCAGCAGGAAGCTGTAGAGCTCCTGCATCTCCTGCGTGGGATCCACCAGCAGCGTCCGGACCAGGTTGGAGCAGTAGGACTTGTAGCGGATCCCCAGGCAGCAGGTGATGGCCCCAAAGTGCAGAGGGTTCTTGTCGCTGCCACAGCACCGGGAGTTACTGGGGCATACTGGGACATGCTGGGAGGGGTTTAGAGGGGACTGGGGAGGGACTGTGAGAGACTACGAAGGAACTGGGAAGTAGCGGCATGTTACTGGGAATCAAAGGGAGTAACTGGGGAGTTCCTGGGGGGTTACCAGTTGCTAATGGCATGGACTGGTCTGGGCCTGGGAAGGTACTGGTCTGCGCTGAAAGGTTACTGCGAAGCTACTGGGCCCCAATGATGCTCAACTTCGGCCACTAGTGGCCCCCACTCTGGATGATGGGGGTGTAGTTTGCATCAGAGATTACTGGTTGTTACAGGTTTGAGCCTGACAAGTTACCGGAAGGTTACTGGTTTATACTGAGAGGCTAACGAGCACCTGACGAGGCTGAACTTGAGCCAGTAGTGGCCCCTGCTCCAGATGATGGGGGAGCTCAGGGAGAGGGTTCTGGCTCAGGAGTTACTGGGAGGCTACTGGTTGCCCCTAATCTGAAGTGGTCTGGACACGAGATCTTATCAGGAGGTTACTGGTTTACACTGGGAGGCTAGCAGGTACCTGACGACGCTGAACTTGAGCTGGTAGTGGCCCCCGCTCTGGATGATGGGGGGGTAGCAGAGCTCCACGGCACCCGGGTCGGCCCCGCCCAGGAACCTCTTGTCCTCCAGGGCCTTCTCGACGGCCTCAGCCAGGCGGCTGTGCCGGACCTTCTGCTCCGGGGCACAGAGCGCGTCGGGAGCGCGGCACGGCCCCCGGCACGGCCCCCGGCACGGCCCCCGGCACGGCCCCCGGCACGGCCCGGCCCCACCGGCAGGGCGGGGGGAGCAGAGCCGTGCAGGGGGAGCTCAGGGAGATAGGGGGCGGCTGGCAAGGGAAAGGCTTGCGGGGGAACCCGGGGTTCGAGCAACAACCACGAGACAACCCACCCTGAAGAGGAGATGTTTGGAGGAGGAAAGCTTGCAAAAACCTCACATTTCAGCAAAAATGTCAACATTT
>VXBP01006316.1:92832-131056 GCA_013400115.1 Rhinopomastus cyanomelas | reverse complement strand
GCTCGGCTCTGCCCGGCTCTGCCCCGCTCTGCTCGCAGGTTTCTCTGGTTCCTGCTCTCGGCAGCAGTGCGGAAGGCGCTCCCTGAGCCGTCTGCGCTCCCGACAGCTCCGCAGCCCCGGCCCCGCTGTTGCCACACGGGCTGTCCCGCTGGCCCCCAGGGGCTGCGCTGAGCCCCGGAGGTCTGGCACTCGAACCTGAGGTCAAAACCAAGAGAGGGGGAAAGAATGGCCTTCAGGCCGGAAGAAGAAACCAGGGCAACCAGGCTCTTAGCGTGATAAAAGAGCTTTATCTCAGCACTTAAACAAAACACACAAGGCTGAGAGAAGAGGCTCCGCCGAGTGTGTGCAGGGGGCCAAGGGGAGGCTGCAGATCCCTGCCGGCTGCAAGGGCTCTCTCCAGACACTGTGCAGACCCCAGTCCTGGAGCTGCTGCAGGTGATTGAGGGCAGGAGGGATTTCCCTGGTAGGAGCTCTTGGTAGGAGCTGCTTAAGCACAAATCAAAGGGGCTGGTAACTAACAGATCAAGGGCAGAGGGAGCTGGATGGGGGTCTGGACAGAGGCTGAGGGGTTAGGGAGACATCTAGGAAGTTGGGACACAGTAAAGCCTGTAGGAGAGCTGGAGAGGGACTTTTTCCAAGGGTCTCTGGTGCTGGGACAAGAGGGCTGGGTTCCAGCTTCAAGAGGGGAGATGAAGATGAGATCTGAGGCAGAGATCCCTCCCTGGCAGGGGGCTGAGGCCCTGGAACAGGCTGTCCAGGGAGGCTGTGGCTGCTCCATCCCTGGCAGTGTCCAAGGGCAGGTTGGAGGGGGCTGTGGGCACTCTGGTCTGGTGAGAGGTGTCGCTGCCCCTGGCAGGGGGTTGGGGCTGGTTGAGCTCTGAGCTCCTTCCCAGCCCAACCCAGTCTGGGATTCTGTGATTCTGTGGCACTTTGGGGTTTAGTGTAAATCAGTGTCACCTCTCTGCAGTTTGTGCAGTTTAGAGGAGCCGCCCTCTGCAATATTATGACCCAGACTTGCCTTGGGAATGGAACATTTTCCTCTGGGACATGTTGGGAGGCTTAAATGCCTCAGTCGCACTTTCCAGTGTGATGGAGGGAGAGGCTGCCTGGCAGAGAAGCAGGAGCTGCCTGGTCCTGTTTGCATGGTCAGCTCATATCAAGGGGGTCAGCAGCATTTGTGGTCTCAAGGGCAAATAATTAGCCTGGGCTGGAGCAAGACTGGAGAGCAGAAACAAGGGGTCTTGTTAGCCCAGGGGACCTTGGTCTGTGGAGCAGAATGTCACAACCAGGACATGACCATGACCAAACATTTGAGGGTGTCAGCTAAGGAGGCCTGAACCTGCTGGGCTTCTTGTACAAGACTGCAGACAGGATTGTGTCATGGAGAGAAGAGGGCACGTCTCTGGGTCTTCTCCTCGTGTGTGGGAAGGGAGGCAGGGAAAAGGTGAGCACCTTGCAGTAGAGCTGAGGTTTCCAGTCCCAGAGAGCTGGCAGTGCTGCCGTCCCCTGGACTTGCAGCCCAAGGGCCCCAAAGATGCACTTGACAGCAGCTGGCCTTTTTACAGGCAGTAACATGCTACTCGCATAAAGGGTTAAAAGCTGGGGGGCTGTGCCCTGTCAGGAGAGCCCACCACCCTTACGATCTCGAGGCTGCAAATCCCAGCCCTGATCAGTTTAACTCCTTTGGGTACCCTGCTCCAAAGGGCCAGGAGCCAAATCTCCTAGGGCTGATTTTTCTCCCTCATCCCTTTGGGAGTCAGTCCCATCCCTCCCCATCTCTGACAGGTGATGCTTTGTGCTGGCAATCCGTTCTTTCATGGGACATGTCCTGCTCTGGCTCCTTGTTCGTTGGGCTGTGGGATGGGGCACATCCATCACCTACCAGTAGAGCCCAGCACATTGCTGGGACCTGATACTGCTCCCTGTGGAGACAGGTGACCTCAGGCGTCCTTCCCACCTCACCCCATTCCTTCGGCGTCCACGTAGCACTGGGGCCATGCCATGGCTCAGTGGGTTGCACCACGAGCCATGACAAGCTGCCAAGGTGTGGCTCTCCCCTGGTGCAGACCCCCTGCCAGGCTGCTGGTCCTGCATTGCTCCCGCTCCTGGCTCCATCTGTCTGCGTGGTGCTGCCCAGCGCTCTGTGCCAGGAGTGCTGTGGGGCTGCCAGGGTCACGAGCACCCCATTACGGGGTGAAATTTATCATTGGCAGGTGTGCTGCGGGATGGTTTATTATCCAGGATTATGAACTGTAACAGGATAATCTCTCTAATGTAATTCAAGCTCTCGACATGGCTTATGGCTCCTTAATGTACCTCAGACTGAAGAATTACAAGAACATTTTTCCCCCTCCCTACCTTGTCAGCTCCTAAATGATTCAGGCAATTGCCTGAAGCCAGATCTCGGCCTCCAGTCGTAACTCAGAGTAGTTCAGTAAATATGATGGGGAGGGAGTTTTCCTGGTTTCGCTCTTTCCACAGTGCTTGGCCCTCGCTCAGCCAGGAGATGAGCAGGAGAGCTGGGGCAGGTGGTGCTGCCCTCACCTCCCTGTCCTCCTGCAGCCTTTGCCCAGTGCCCTTGTCTTTGGGGATGGGTTGCTGCCACGGGGAACCCCTGAGAGACACGGGATGGTCCCAAAATATGACCATGCCCCAGATAACCTTGGGGATGTCCTCACCGCCTGGCAGCCACAGCAGCAGCAAGAGTCTGAGCCGTGAGATTTCCCCCACAAGCAAGAAAAGTCCCAGGACACAGCACTGAGCCCCCTTTAGCAGCAAAGGGCCCCTTCCTGAGGTCTCTGCAGCATCCCAGATAGCGAAGACCCTCCTCTGTGCAGCCTGGCAGGTCAGAGAGAGCTCAGCTCTCAGCTGTAGGACACATCTCCAGTCACCTGAAGAAGGTTCCTTTTCTTTTTCCCTTCCCCCCTTCCTGGAAGCTTCTCCAAGCCAGAGCCGCATAAATCTCCCCTCTCAAACCCCTCAGGCGGCCCAGTGTCTGCATTCTCTCCATCTTCTTTACTCTCCCCTAGCATGAAGCACATGGAGACAGACGTGTGTGTCAGGAGCTCAAAGAGGAAGACCCCCTGTCCATCCCTGCATCTTGGTGGCGTCTGTCAGTGCTCACTGCTTCTGCCTAATGGTGGGGTTCGTGGTGCTGGTTTGAGGTGCAGTCAGGTTCATTTCCATTGGAAGATGGACCAGTGCCGCGCAGTGCAGACGGACCAGTGCCGTGTGGGGCAGTAGGGCAGACAGACCAGTGCTGAATAGGGCAGACAGACCAGTGCCGTGTGGGGCAGTAGGGCAGACAGACCAGTGCCGTATGGGGCAGACAGACCAGTGCCGTGTGGGGCAGTCAGACAGACAGACCAGCCCTGCAAGTCTGTGGTTCTCTGCTTCAAAGGGAACTGGCCAGCTGGTGGCATGGGTCGGGGAAGGAGATGCCACCCAGCTCTGGTTCCTCCAAAGAATTCTGGAGCTGCGGGTGCCACAGCAAAGGCCGGGGACGTGACAAGAGGAAGAAGAGTGTTCTCTGGAGCCACGGCAGCAGCGCCCGTGGTGGTGAAGCGTGGAGGCCCCCCCAGCACTGGGCAGGGCACCCGCGCTGCTCCCGGCAGCTGCAATTGCCATCGGTTGCAGGTTGCTGTCGCCCTGGCAGCCTCCGCAGAGAGAATTTTCTGTGTCACTGGCTGAGAGGATTCCAGGCAGTTTTTTGACAATGGGGGGCTTTTTGTTAGCCGGGGGGGGGGAGCAGACAGAAGTGGGGAAAGAAGCCTCGGGCTAGAAACTGCTGGCCCCAGCGCTTTTAAGGCCTTCATCACCAAACACACTGGAGTTGGAGTTTGGGGCTGAAGCAACAGGGTTTTGCTGGAGGTCTGGATGCTGCTGCCCGCAGCTGGAGGAGGGATGTGAGGCTGCTCCAGCACTGGAAGACAGACGAGCCAGCACAGCTGATCCTCCCCAAGCACTGGTGCACACCGTCCCAGTTTGGAAGTGGGATTTTGAACGAGTTGCTTTGGGGGATCCTTAGGGCCCTCCAAGGGGCCAGTCACTCCTTGGGACTGTAGGGACTCCTGAAAGGTGGCCGGTTTTTGAAGCAGGAGGGGTTCAGGGCTCTCCCCAGAGGCCAGAAGACAGCAGGGGGAAGAGGATTTCGGCAAACATGGCCCTTCAGGGAAGCATCAGCCTGAGCTCCCAGCATCGAGAGATCAAGCCTCAGGGGTCTCCTGCACATCCCTACAATCCTGCCTCCTCTGCCCCCCGCATTGCTCGGCGAGTGTCTGCTGCCTCAGTTTCCCCTCTTGCAACAACTCTGGCAGAGAGCAGGGCCCGGCTCACGGCACCGTCCTCGGGGGTGACCAGGGGCAGCAGCACCCTACCCAGGCAGGAGCCCACCCGGCTCGTGCCCCTCACTAGTCCCAGCAAGGAGGCTGCACCCCAAAGCCCAGAGCCTGGGGTCTTTTGCCACTTGGGTGATTGCAGAGGGTTTGCTGCAAACATACTCAAGATCCAGGGCTGATCTTCTCCTCCTCTGCTCTGGGCCAACAGGGCAGCAGCAGCCTTCCTCCCTTCCTCAACCTGTTCTTCCTCCCTGTCTCTCGGGGAGGGCAGTGTCGGGGGGCAGGAAGGGAGGGGTGTTTGTGCAGGGAGGCAGCGTTTGCTAAGCAGCTCCAGACCTGTTCCTGCTTCCCAGGTGGCACCTCTGGTTTAACCGCTTCCTTCCTACAGCACCTCTGCCAGCCTCTGCCATCTCCTCTCGAGATCTGCCTCGGGTTAACCCTTTGCTCGCCTGCCTGGAGGAGAAAGGGAGGGTTTCTTTCTTGCCCCGTGCCTCATTTCTCAGCTCACGTGGATGCAAGGAGGTCAGTGACCCTGGGACCTGGGGTGAGACCAAGAAGGAAGCCCTGACCCTGCGTGGCCAGGAGCACACAGGGCATTTTGCCAGCAGCGCTCGCCCGGGCTCCGTCTGCTCGGCCTCTGCCCCTTGAGAAAGGGGAAACTGAGGCACTGGAATGCCCCTGACTGAGACCAGCTCCAGCATCGCTTCCCTCATACAACCTCATCAGTCGAACATCTCCCCCAAAGCACAAGGGGAGCTGTTGGTCATCTTTGCTTTCCCAGCCAGCAGACCCTTGGGTTCAGGGTGGGCCTGACCTGATTGGCACTTGATTGACAGAGCCAATTAGCCAAACCAAGCAGCTGCATCTGCCTAGGCCCTGCAGAAGGCTGTGGGAAGAGGAGGGAAGCAGAGGGGAAGCCAGGATCCAACCCCACTCCCATCAGCTCTGATTGCTGTGTTTGTTCTATTCCCAGCCTTTATTTTCAGATCTCTCAGACACCCCGTGGCTCCTTCCCTGAACCCTTTGGCTGGAGCTCACCAGCACCCCTCTGAGTTGTCAGAGCATGAGAGGGGGCTGTCATCACTGGGTGGTTCCCCCAGCACTTGGATCTCCCCAGCAAACCAGGGAACCCCTCCTGCTGCTACAGCTCCAGGAAGAGAGCTTCTCCTTGCGCTGGGGTGATAGGGAGACAAGAGGGCTCTGGTGGGGTGGCTGCAGAGGGGGGCAGGCAGCTGGCCAGGCTGGTTCTCTTCTCCCTGCCCCCTTGGTGCAGGGAGCTGGTGGCTGTCTGAAGAGCAGCGGATCCAGGAGGGTTGATAGAGAGAAGGAGAGGCAGGAGCATGCTGTCACGACAAGGACAGGCTGCACATGGAGTCTGTCTCTCCAGAGATCTGGGTTTCTTCTTTCTCAGTGTTTCTTGACTCATTTCCTCAGCCTGCAGCCAGGTTTTTACTTAAGCTTGCAACTGCTCTGCACAGGCAGGGACAAGGCTGGGGCCACATCTGTCCGCAGAGGCAATGTGCTCTGCACACGTGTGTGCACGGGACACAGGCACACGGCAGCATCACACGGAGACAGCACCTCATGCCCTGCCCACGACACTTGAGGCACCCGAGGACCCATCCCGCTCGCTTCTGGGACACCTTGCTCAGACCACAGAGAGACTAGCCCGTGCCAAGCCCGTGAGATGCAGGAAACAACCCTCACTCTGTGCTTTGTGCCCCTAGACTCAGGCACCTTCACAGCAGTTGGCGTCTTGGACACGTAAATGATCACAGACCTGGCTGCATGTTCTTATCCCAGCCTAGGGCACCCAGGACATGGATCTGAGTCACCTCTGTCGTGCTGTGGACAAGTCCAGCCAGGCTGGGGCTCTGCAGAGTGAAGAAGACCACTGCAGGGTCAGACTAGTGCAGGGTCAGACCTTGGCTGGGGTGAGCAAGGCTTGTCTGTGACCCACGGCTCAGCCTCCCTCCTTCCCATCTGTTCTTTCCAGCCCAGCTCAGATGTTGTCCCACTTCTTCAATATCAGCCTTATGTTAGATTCCTGGGAGCCAAAGCTGCTTTGACGGGTGTAGAGTCGGCCACCACTGGGGTCTGGATGGATCCCAAAGCCTTTTCAGGTTGGTGACCACTGCTGAAAGGGTTCATTCCTTCCCCTAACGAGACGCAGCCCTTGTTGGGGGCACTGCAGCATATGCTTAGCGGCTCTTAGCAGCCAGGTGGAACAATTTGGTGATGGGTTAGAGAAGAAAGTGGTTTCAGCCAGGCCAAGGGGCTTCACGTGGCTCTTTCTGCAACCCCCATGTAGCTTCTGCAATAGGTGGAGCCGGCCAAGAGACCCCGTCCAAGGAACAGAGGCGCTCGGATGGGATCAGTGCCGCCGGGCTGGAGAAAGTTGCAGCAAGCGCAGGGTTTGCAGAGTCAGAATGCAGCAGGGACAGCCCTGACCCAGTAGCGAGCAGCTGGTTCCATCCTCCAGATCACTTCCTGCAGAGTCCCAGCAGCTCCCACCTGCACCAGCTCAGAATAACACGAGATCTGCTGGCCTCGGGCCACAAGTGCTTTGTGCAGCCTGTCCTGCTGGCCAGAGAGGCTCCTCCAGCCTGCAGAGCCCCGGACGACAGGGGCCAGCCGATGGTACATGGTGAGTGAGGAGCACCTGTGCACCAGGGAGAGACCTAGTGTGTGATTTTGGCTGGGAGGGGCAAACGTAGTGGCCCCTGTGTGGTGCCACCAGCACGTGGGACCTCACGGGCAGCTCCTTCCAGTCAGCTCTTGTGCCAGGCAAGTGCACAGGAAAAAGCCATTGGAGAAGCAGCTTGAAATCAGCCCCTGGCTACTGTGTGGATGTGGGCGCTTAGGGTGTTGAATGGGCCTGAGTCAGCCAAGAAGGGTCTGAGCAGCATCGGGTGAACGGAAAGAACTCGGCTGCCTCGGTGAGCTTTGGAGCCAGCCTGCGGTGCTGAGGAAGTAGCTATCAAACTTCGGAGCTGGCAGCTGGGACAAGTGAAACCCTACCCAGGTGCTGGAGATCCTTAAACAGGGAAGGAATTTTCCTTCCCCTTGGCCCTGGAACAACAACAGCAGCACTTTCCTGAGCGGGTTTTCTTCCCCTCAGAACCTGTTTCTGAGCTGAACGGGTGGGGACTTCTCATCCCCATCCTCATCCCTGTCAGCTGGAGGTGTCTGCTGTGGTCATTCTGCCAAGAGATGGAATCCTCCAGCCTCTGCCAGCAGCCTCTGCACTGCTGCAAGATCCTGCTCCTCCTGGGCAGGCCCACAGGAGCAGTGCTGGATGCATTGTGTGGCTGAGCACTGGCCAAGGGGACCTGTGGGCTGAGGTTTTCAGAGCCAGCACAGCAGAGCAGGAGGAAACTGGCAGGAGCCCTGGGAGTGTAGAGCCCTTTCGGTGCCCAGCGCTTGGAAAGGAAGAAGTGTTTGTGATAAATCAGTGAATTAATGTCACTCTGCCTCCCCGATTCCTCTCACTCCCTGCCCGTCTCTGGGGATGGAAACCATGCAAGTGCCTTGGTGGAGGCACAAACCCCTCAGCCCTGCCAGGGGGGCCCTGCCACCCGCCCTTAGCCCAGCTGCCCAGGGGCGTGGGCAGTGTAACTGCCCTGATGCCCTTGATCACAGTGACACGTCCCGGGAGGGCTGGCGGCTGCCAGGGGGTTCCTGCACCGCACTGCAGCTTCGCTGGCCTGTGCAGGTCTTTCCCGGAACCCGCCTTCCCGGCTCAAGCATTTCTGGGAATGAGGTCCCAGGGCTGTTGATTTGGGGAGCCTGCCAGGATGGTGGGGGTTTGGGGGAAATGCATGGGGCCCCTGCCTTGGTTAACCCCTTCCCCACCAGCAGCAGGCTTGGGATGGCCCCGGCTCTCCAGGGTGGCTGTGGTGGGTGGTGATGGGCTCTCCACACCATCCCCCTCACGTGTCCTCCTCTGCATCACCACAGAACTTGACTGGGTGTCTGCTGGAAAAAAGGAGGGGGAGAAGAGATTTCCAGCCAGTGCGAGACAGCGAGAGCCAAGTCTGAGCCCCGCAAAGCCCCAGCCCAGCCCTCACGGGTTAAGGCAGCCAAGCAGGCTGCGTGTGCTAAGGTCAACACACTGCACCTGCCCACGGGCTCCCGTGTGCGGCAGCACAATGCCGGTTTGTTCCTCGCATGGGTGCCGCTGGAGCGCGGTGCCCCGGCCCCCAGCCAGCCCCCATCACATAAAATATTACTTGTGTTTAAAAATTCCAGTAATTGGCCGAGCACCGGTTTTTCCAAGCCCACTGCCAAGGGCCATAAAAGCAAACCCTTCCCAGGTTATTTTCATCATGCAAATTCCCATTTCTGTAAACAGGAGCCAAGCGGCAGAGACCCCGCCGCGAGCAGAGCTGGGCCGGCAGCCACCGGGTCGTGGGGAGCGTGTGGGGCCAGAGCCACTGGGACGGCAGCCGGAGCACCAAGGGCCAGTGCTGCAAGGTGCAGCTGGGAGAGCTGCCCTGGCTGGAGCCCTTCCTGCCCCAGACAGTGCCTCATTGTCCCCTCCTAGGTTTCAGCTCCTCTTCTCCCAAAGGATTCTTCTGGGAGCTTTTTCTCCTACAATGTTCCTCAGAGCCCAGCTCCGCTCCTGGGAGCCCAGTTCCCCTCCTGGGAGCCCAGCTCTGCTTGTCACGCTGTGGCTCACTTGCAGCTCGCAGCAGCTGCTCAGACCTGCTCTAATCTCAAGGAGGGGTCTGCCCAGCCGCGAAGAAGGGAGGGTCTCCACACAGAAGCCCTGATGCAGGCTGCATGGGAGCAGAGGCAGCCATTACCAGGGTGTGCGGGGTTTGGGCCAGGCTGCTGAGAGCCCCCCACCCTCTGAGCTCTGTCCCCAGAGCATGTGGCCTGGGCAGTGATGGCAGGGGCAATGTGCTGCTCGGCCACAGTGGGGCAAGACCAGAGCCCACTCAGCTCTCCACCACCCCAGCTCCAGCTGTGGTTCCTCACACTACAGAAACAAGACCCAGAACCCAGTTCAGGGCTGGCGCAGACCCCTGTGGCAGGAGGCTCTGCTGACACCCTGTTTGTGTTTCACAGCCATCTGTGGGTGCTGCAAGAGCCACAGTGTGATGAGAGATGCCCCAGACAAGGACAGCAGTCCTGAATTCTTGGGGGAAGCCTCTCCAACCTCACCCAGATGTTTCAGAGCAGGATGGAGCTTTCCACACTCAGGAAATCAGTGGATTGAACGGGATCCTGGTGATTTGACTGCAGCTTCTAGAGCTGCACAGACCTTGAGATTCCAAGGCAGGGCCTAGGAAAAGGTCAAGAAAGCAACAGCAGTCATCACCGGGGAACCCTCAGAACTTCTGAAATGGCCTTAGAGAGGACAAGGAGCTGCACCTCTGTGCCCTGGGGCACCATGTGCTGCGTTAGGACGACCAGCTCCATGAATTGTCCCAATCTGGCTCATTGTGGGACCTCTTTGTGTCCAGCTAGGCAACAGCTGAGGCTGGGGCAGCACCCTGCCCCACACAGCCCCTGGCCTCCTTGGAGATGGCAGCTGTGGGTCCTGTACCGGCTCCGCAAGTTCCACCATGATGCAGGAGCCCAGGAGCCTCCTTCGCTGACACTGGGATGCAGCTGCCACCTCTGCTGCGTCTTTGCAGGTTTGGATCAGCATCTCACAGCCACCCACCCAGGAACCCTTTTCAGGGTGCAGAGAGGTTGGAGTTTGGGGTCAGTAATGCCCCCAGTCCCTGCCCACCCCGTGTGTAAGGCCCGAGGACTGGTGCAAACCTAAAACCGAACAGCTGAGAAAGGACCATGGGGACGCAACCGTGTGATGGTTTATTTTAGGGTGATCCCTGCAGCCTGAATCTTGGCTAATTGCTTCGGCTCCATCTCAGATGTGGCCTGATTAGCGGGTACGTGGGGTGTTTGGCTCAGCCCCATCACGTTTGGAGGGAACGATAACAATAATAAGCTCTTCCATCCACGGAGATTCAGGCCACTTACGATAATTGAAATTGCATGACACTGCCCGAGAGGGTCTTGAGTGGGTTTCCAGTCACCCAGGTAATCTGCTTCTGCCTCCTTTTATTGCTCCAGGGATCTCAAGTGGATACTGGCCCTTGAATTTATTTTCCCCTTGTCCTCCTGGGCTGCCGAGTTGTTCTGCAGCACCGCCAGCAGCTCCAGTCCTGCAGCAGGGTCTGGTGAAGCACTGTTTGACCTCTTAGGTCCCTTCTCTTTGTACCTGGAGAGGTTCAAAACCCATGGAGCTGTGGCCCTAGGGAAGAGGGGTTAGCACCCATGGGGGGGCTGGGTTGAGGATTGACTGGGTGATCTTATAGATGTCTTCTAATCTTAGTGAATCTGTGATTCTGTTTGGTCGGTGGTCATGAGGGAGCGGGATCCCACCAAAGCCCCGGTACCGCTGGGACAGAGCGAGGTGAGAGCGCTTGGGATCTGACCAGGAGCAGAGGCAGCACAGTGGGTGGAAGTGGTGCTGCAGGAGCTCACCCGGCTCTGCTCTGAGTTCCTCCTGCTGGGCCCTGCTTTGCTCAGGGTCCTACCCGTGACTCCGTCACGGTGGAGGAGACGACCGCTCACCCCCAGTGTCTGCGTGATGGCAGCGCCTCACAGGCTTAGCTCAGTGAGGGTGAGAGGCTCTGTACAAACACGATGCTGAGGGGCAGAAGTGAGGGACTGTGGCTGGAAAGATCAGCTGTAAACACAACTCGCCGGCAGGGCGATCCCCACTGCCGAGCGCCGCGAGAGCAGAGCGCCGAGGAGGGTGCCGGGCGCCCGGCCGCCAGCGTGGAGCGTTCACAATAACTGATTAAAGCACGGCTCAGATCCCATCAGATGGAACGGTGCTAATCTAATCACAATCCATCTGGCACTGCCACAGCTGTCCCAACACCTCCACCTCTTCGTTTTCAATCAGCCTTAAATAGCGCAGGATCATTAGCATCTGCCCGCCTGTCAGGCGCGCGGGGGCTTCACGCAGCTCTCGGGGTGGCTGTGCCGAGGCTCCAGAACTGATGGGTCTGCTGCCAGGCTCGGGGGGTGATGGGCCTTTCGCCCTTGGGCAGGGTGACTGTGAGGGAGACTCGAAGCTGGTGCCAGCCAAGCGCTGGGCCGCTGGCAGGAGATGGTGACCAACTCATAACCTCAGCTTTTCTCCATCAGCTCCCAGTGGCAGGGCAGGTGTCTCAGGCCAGCTGTGCCTGAGCTGGGGCCCATGGAGGTCACTGTCACGGTGGACCAGGGATGCAGAGTCCCACCAGTGGGCAAAGCTACCCTGACCTGCTGGAGACCTGCACAGTGGGGACCCAGAGCGCTGGGTGCTGCACCGGCGAGCTGGGAGGGGAGACCTCGCAGGCACCGAGGCAATGCACTTGAGCTTCGGTGGGGGCTTTTCTCAGACCCAGAGCTCTCTGGCCTTCACCGAGGCTGCTGCACAAGTGCTTTCTAGAGCCCAGCCAAGAGCAGAGCCCCAGCTGCCAGCACGTCCTGTGCCCTGCATAAACCTGGGCTCAGAGCTCTCCCTGCGGGCTCTGCACAGCTCTGGGCCACACTGAGCCTCCAAAACAAGCAGCCCAGCATCATACGGACCCCGGAATCGTCGCTGCGGGCCTCCCAGAATCTGGAGACGTTGAACCTCAGGAACCTCAGGAACTCTCTCACCGTTTCCTGTACAACAAACACTTCCTCATCCTTCGGGCTACGATAAAGGGCACAAATACGACCCGAGGCCGGGCAAAGCCCTCAGAGCCAGCTCTGATCTTTCCTGATGGTTTTCCAGCCGGCGGCTCAGGTGGGGAGACGTGAGCCGTGACTTCCGAACAGCCAGGGATTAGAGCCCAGCTTCTGCCAGACCAACCTGCTCTCCCAACCCACAGGTCTGCTCCGCTGCAGCCGCTGAACCCGGCTGAGCCAAAGGGCAGGTTGGGCAGGGAATTGCTCGCCGGCAGAGCTCAGGGGGCACCTTAGGAAAGCAGAGCCGAGAGAGAAGAACAAACACCCTGTGGAAGTGGAGGAGCCGTCCCCACGTGTTTGCACAGCCAGTTACCCATAGCCAGCATCTTGGGGATAGCTGTGAGCCCCTGGCAGAGGCAGTCTGGGTTTGTTATCGGCACGATCGATCGGCAGCCGCGCCTGGTGCTTAGGTGGATTTGGAGGATGCGAGATGCTCCGTCGCAGTTCACAGTTTGTTCACAGACAAATCCTGCTGGCTCGTTCGTTTGCAGCCCTTTCTTCTCGCAAAGAGCCAGCTCAGCTGCCCAGGTGAGAGAAGGATCTCTCTGTATCCAAAGCAGAGGGGTCATGGGCTGCTCTGATGCTGCGGAGAGATGAGCTGCAGGCAGCTGAGCTTCTCTGGCCTTAGTCAGCTCAGGAGGGTCTGTTTCCATGGGGCTGGCGAAGGCAAATTACTCCTTGGAGCAGGGATGGAGGGGTCCAGCCAGAGCCCCAGTGAGGGGGCAGAACTGGGGAAAAAGCCCATCTATTTCCCAGGTCTTTCCAGCTTCCTTAGAGACCCCAAAGCCACGACCTGGGACAGGGGTGGGACCAGGCTCTTGGAGCTGGATTTTGGGTGTTGAAGGGAGTGTTGGTGGCTTCTCTGCTCCGGGTCTGTCCCAGCTTTCCCACAGAGGCTGGTCCTCGGGCTGGTTCACCTCAACAATCAGAGTCAATCGACAGCTCCTCTGGGCTGGGGTGCAAAGACTCGGGAAAGTGACCCGATTCACAGCCCCTGGTGGCTGGAGTTTCAGCGTTGCTAGACACCCGGGGGAGAGGAAGGAAAACACAAACCCTGGCTAACTAGAGCCCTCAGAACTGTTGCACAGGCGTGGGCCATGTGCTGCACTCGAGAGTCATTCCTGGGGACCCTGGATGTTGGGGATGACTTTTGGGGATGGGTTGCTCCCTGCTCTAGAAAGGTGTCCATGAAGGGGAGGGCACTTTGCTCTGCTTTGCTCCCCAGGAAGCCCCGCTGGCAGCTCTGTAGCTGTTGGGGTAAAAACGTGGCAGCAGCATGTCCACAGCTGCAGAACCAACCTCACCCACCTGGCCACTGCATCTGACCTCTCTGGGCGCCGGGTGCTTCTGCTCACCCCATCCCAGTGCCCTCTTGGCCCTAGGGCTGGGCTCGAGAGGCAGCTGCATCAGCATCCCCTCTCTGCTCTGCTCCCTGACTGTGGGCACAGCTGTGCAGATGTGGTACCAGGAGGAGAAGAGATGTGGGACAGGTCAAGGCGAGAAGGAAAACCCCTTGTACCCCTGAGGTTGTGCCAGGGAGGTTTCCTGTTTGCACGGGAGTTACTGTCGCCCACTGGGAAGGTCAAAGGATGGGGTGTAGGGTACCCAGGGCTCCCCAAGGGGTGCAGCCAGAGCCTCTCCCCAAGGGTCAGATCCGTATCAGCAGCCACAGCCAGCAGAGGGCACAGTGCAGCCTGCGCTGAGCATCCCCAGCTTCAGCTCCCAGCTCCTCTTCCCTCTTCTCTCTTCCTTTCCTCCCCTGTATTGTCTCAATCGTCTCTGGACACTGCTCTCACTTTGATCTCTGGGAGCTTTGGCTCTGCTCCTAAAAATATCTGTTTGTGTTAGGGGGGAAAAGTAGGAAAGGGGGAAAGCGGAGCAGAGCGGAGCTGAGCCTTTGTTCCCGACAGCTGCTGTCACGCTGCAGTGAATCTCCACACAGGTATCAAACGCTTCCCATTGAGCAAACAGCCGGTGGTCCGGTGTTGCTGGCACGGCCCTGCTGATGCTGGGCTGTTTACACTGGAAGTCTCTTGGTTCCTGAGGTCTTGCTCAAGTTAAGAGAATTAAAATGAAAGCACAGAGAGGTTGGGAGCAGAGGTAGCACTGAGGGACCCAGGATGGGTGCTCTGGGGATACCAGGGGCCAGCACAGCAGCTCCACGCAGGTCATGGTGCCACGAGGCCCTGGGATGGGCTGTGGCACCCCAGAAACAGCCCTGCAGGCTTCCTCATCATCCCCAGCCTTGCTGCTCCCACAGACCCACTGCCCAGGTGCTGGGACTCCAGAGGGCTCTGACAAGTGACCTCCTGGCCTGGGGCATCTGGCTGAGGACACAGAGGGCGACCTGTGTCACAAAGAGGTGACAGCACCACTCCCTTCTGTGGGGCGATGGGCAAGGAGTGGTGGTCGGGACAGCAGAGAGGACTGAGGTGGCGCTGAGCAGGGCCCTGCCCACTGTGCCAGCAGGTGCCAGCCCCGGGCTGCAGCAGTGAACCAAAGCACAGCCAGCGGGCGCAGGAGCACAGTCGGGGGACAGGCTGGGGCATCGTCTGGCTCCCACATGTGCCGAGGCTGTTAGGGAGATTTATAGGGCAGAAGGAGAGACTTTTTCTGTTGAGTCTATAATCAGGCTTCAGGCTTTTAACCTCTGACCGGGAGCTCTGGAAACGGGATGATCCAGGCAGAACCAGGTTGCTCCCAGCCCCGCAGGGAACGGCAGTCAGCGCGGAAGGGTCCCACCAGTTTGGCCCCGGCACAGCCGCGGCTGCAGGGCCTGAGACACAGCACCGGAGGGGTTAACGTGGCAGGGAGGAATGTGAGAGTTCAGCGAGAGGCAGCGGCTGTCTTGAGGTCACCTGTGAGGGATTAGCTGGGCAGGCAGACAGTTGTTGTTTGAGGACTGTCTGAGGCCAGTGAAGGGGTGGTGGTGGGTTGGGGGTGGGGGCGGTTCAGGGGCCTGTGGGTTGCCCAGTGGCCCCACAGGTGGGATCTTCCTGTCCCACTGTGCCACTGGCTGATGGGCAGTGAAGGCCCCCTGTACACTGGATGTCCTCTCCACCGAGGAAACAACACCCATGGCCACTGGGAAAGGAAGCAAGGGGAGGGAGGGAAAGGTGGGATTTGCTCCCTTAAAGCCTGGCTGCAGCTCACTCAACCCTGCCAGAGCCCCAATGGCCACAGAGCTGAAGCATCGCAAGCCCAAGACCCATGAGAGCTTCCTCAACAGAGACAACCAGAGAGCTCAGATCAGTGAGGACCATAAGATCTGCTCATCCTTGCTGGTGGGTTCCCAAGCGGAGTCTTGACACTGTGGAGCTGCCCAGCAAAACTGTTTCCCCCGCAGTGGGCTGAGCAGTGCCTTGTGTGAGCCCAAACGGGGCCATTGGGAAGCCAGTGTCCCCCAGACTCATAGCCCAGGCTGGCAGGTTCAGGAACTTTCAGGGAGGACTGTCCCATCCATCTGGGGCTGCACCGTGGAATCAGAACCTCCCCAGTGGTTCGGATCAAAGCCAACAGTAATTTCCCCTGCACCCCCATGCCTGGAGAAAAACCCCACTGTGATCCATCGCTGGGTGCTGACGCTCGTGGGGGCTGCAGGGATGGACAGGGCAGAGCTGGGTGTGCAAGGGTGGCACGGGGCTGTGACCCTGCTGAGGTTTTGTAGAGCTCCGGGGCATCCAAATGGATTCAAAGGCTCAGCTGAGACTGTGGTACCTGCTTTGCTGCTGCTCTGATGCTGGTTCCCCTTAAAACCTGGATCCCTCTGTGGCTTTGCCCTGCCTGAAGCAGGATCAGGATGTCCAAGCTCCTTCCTACAGCTCGTGATCTGGAGCAGCCCAGCGGTTTTTCCTTCTGTACCTACTGCTGTAGTGTCTGCCGTGACCCTGTAGACAGAAGGTGTTGGATGAGGAGAAATCCTTAATCGCTGTGATAATCGGTCATTCTCTAGCCATCGTTTAGCTGGAATTAATTCAGCAGATGAGCAGAGGGGACAGAGGCAGGTGTGCATCCTGGGTGTCTTCACTGACTCGGAAGAGAGAGCGTCTTTCACAGAAGTAGAGGGGAAGAGCTTGGACAAGGACTCTGACAAGTTTTGTGGTTTAAACTTGAATCAGCGAAGAAGTAAAATACTCCCCCTACCCCAGAACAAGCCCCTTGTACTTCAATAACAACCCCTCTCATTTGCAAGGTTGGGCTCTGGGTCTGGGCCAGGGGTCGGAGTGCCCAAGGGAGGGGGCAGAGCTGTGGCAAGTAGGGAACACCCAGCCCTTCCCTGCAGGAGGTTTCTCCTTGTGGTTCACCCGAGTAAAAGGAGCCTGGGGTGCACTGCAGGGTTGCAGTCACCCTTGCGCATTGGGGTACCTCACGGAGCTCTCTCTCCCGTGGGGTGCCAGCAGGTCTGGGGACAAAGGGGCAGCTGTCCGGCCCCAGCTCTGTTGGAGAGACTCCCTGCTACTGAGAGCGGTTCCCCAGGGCTGACAGGTGAGCTGATTGCACCAGGACTGAGGCCAAACACAGCAAAAAGTCGTCTTATTCAGATGAAAAGGTGAAGGGAGGGTTTGTCTCACAGCCCTGCCCCTGCCCCACGGCTGGAGCTGAGCCTGGCCGCAGGCAGAGACCAGGGCTCTGGGGATTGCCTCTCATCTGCCTCTTCCACCGTCACTCCTCACCAGCACTTCCCTGCATTGTCCCAGCGGGTCCCAGGCCACTGAGGAGCTGGGTACTGCCTGGCCATGCCCAGGGGACCACCTGTGTCCTGGAGAACTGGTGACCTGGGCCGGGAAAGGGCGAGGGAAATGCAAAGCTGCCCTGGAGCTGAGCCGTGCAGGGAGGGAATGCACTGCCCCCGGAGCCCCGGCAGCAGATGCCCCCCAGCCACTGCCTCAGGGAAACTCCCCTGAGCCGGAGGAGGGTTTCTGGTGGCAGCGAGGGGCAGGATAATGAAGCAGGAAGAAATTAGCATGCGAGAAAACAGAGCTGCACCTGAAGCAACAGAGGCAGAGCGAGCGGCCGCAGCTTCCCGGTGCCAGAGAGGAGCCGCGATGCCGGGGAAGCGGCCGGTGCCCCCCTCTGCCTCCCGCTCGCTCTGATTTCAAAGGCAAGACAAACAACCGCTGTGCTGTGGGGCATCGGCCCTCTGAACCCTCCCTGTCTCCAGCCCCACGACGGGGAGGCAGCAGGGCAGGAGCCCGGCCGGCCCGGGCACAGCGGCGGCTCCGGCAGGTCTCCCGGTCGGATCCCGCAGCGCCGCTCCGCAAGAGAGAGGCTGCCCTCTGCAGAGAGGCACCCGGGCCGAAGCAGCTTCTGGTCCGCAGGGCTTTGGGGACGAAGCTCCGAGCTTCGTGCGCCTGTAAGGCAAAGGGTGGTGCTGGGAGGGGAGCAGCACAGCAGGGCTCTGGGGAGAGCTGCCCCAGCTTGCAGCCCCACTGCTGCATCCCGGGTGAGGCGGTTCAGCGGGAAGGAAGACGCTGGAGGGCACCTCTGCCAAGAGGCTCTCAGCAAAGCTCCCACCACTTCACGCTGAGGCACCATGTTTGTATGGTCTCTGCTCAGACGCAGCATCTCCCTGCTTCATCACCTGCTTCATCCTGATGGGCTGGAGAGTGAGGCGGGCGAAGCGGAATCCCTGTGTGTGGTAGGGGGATAGGTCTGGGCTCCGTGGTGCCCCATGGTGGCTGGAACCAGGGATGAGAAGGGGTCAGTAGGCGCCCACCCACTGAGATGCCACGAGACACCCAAACGTGCTCCCAGAACGCAGCGTGGCGCAGCCCCTCGTCCCCCTTCCGTCACTGGGTTGTTCTTTGCATTCAACAGCCTTGCAAAGGGAGATGGAGCTGCTGGCTGGAGACAAGCTCCAGCTCCAGAGACTGGTGTCATCTCCTGCCACAGACCACGCGATGCCTGGAGAGGCCCTGATTGTGCTTTGCTTTCCTGTCTGGGTTTTAGTTTCCTTCTTTGGTTCTTGCTCCCTTTTCTGTCTCTTGTGCAAAAGGCAGAGCCCACGGCTCTCGCTCGCTGCTGCTTTGTGAGAGCTGATGCAGTTAATTGGAGCTTCTGGTAAGTGAACATTAGTGCAGGCAGAGCCAAGGAGACATCTTGGCAGCAGAATATCATTATCAGTCCTTGAGCTGCAGCCAGAATCCCCTCGCGGTCAAAAAAGTGTTTTTTAACCTAAACAATTAAAGATCTGGGCAAGTGCTGCTGCCGGGAGGTACCAGGGACAGGGTGGGCTGCTCCAGGCCAGGGTCAGCGAAGGGAGCAGGTGACAGGCTGAACCTGCTGTCAGCATTGGGACAGGCTGAGGGGACCCCGGGGAAAACCCCCACCATGGTCACACCACTGCTGGGCTCATGACTCCACAGCAGCTGTAGTCATGGGGCTTGTCCAGGCTGTGCTGCCAGCCAGTCACAGACTGGTTAGATAGGACCTCAGAGGTCCCCCAGCACCAACCCCATGCCAGGGGCAGTGACACCTCTCACCCGAGCAGGGTAGCCCCAGCCCCAGCCCACTTGCCCTGGGACACTGCCACAACCTCCCTGGGCAGCCTGTTCCAGGTCTCAGTGCCCCCCAGGGAGGGATCTCTGCCCCAGCTCTCATCTCCATCTCCCCTCGTGGAGCTGGAACCCAGCACCCTTTTCCCAGCACCAGAGTCCCTCAGAAAAGGTCCCTCTCCAGCTCTCCTGGAGCCCTTGCAGGTGCTGCAAGCTGCTCTGAAGTTCACCCCCAGAGCCTTCTCTTCTCCATCAGACTCTCCTCTTCTTGGTGATGGGATTTTGTTCCTCTTCTCTCTTCTGCCCTCAGTGGAAGTGACTTCTTGGTTTAGTGGGAGTTTCCCACAGAGGGGATCTCAGGTGTTCAGCAGTCTGTCAAACCCCCATGTGAATCCATCTCCTCTCCTGAAGGACAAGGGGGCTTTTCTGCAGGAGCTGCTGCTTACGGCTCTGCCCCCCAAACCCACCCCCCCCCCAGACCCTCGAGAGGGACAGTGTCCCCAGAGCACAAAACTGTGGAGGGTTAATTAAGGCAGAGAAGCCTGAGGGCTCCTGTGTCTTGAAAGAGGGGGACCAAAAGCCTTCCAGCCTCTTGGCTGATCTCCACCACCCTGGGCTGAAGTAAGCAGTAATTTGGGCTGAGGGGTGGGCGCCTGCCCTCATGGGAAGCCCAGCGGAGGGTTAGGGTTAGGGCTCATCTCGCTGACGTGAGGAATGTGCTAAAGGGGAGCAGCCCCCCAGGCAGGGCTCCGTCCTCCTGGGCACAGCAGCTCTGAGCCATCGCTCATCCTCAGCCATGTTCAGCCCCTGAGCCTGGCTCAGCTGCACCCTCTGAGCTCCCACCCTGCTCCCGGCCACACCAAGACCAGGATTGCTCCTTTGCACCAGGGTGCAGGGGCCCCCCGATGCTTCCTGGGGACAGTCCCGTTGCTGCTGGTTCCTATGGAGAAGGTTTTTTATCACCAGCACTTGGCAAACAGCTGCCAACGTGTCTCTTTCTGCTGCCCTCTGTTTGTTTGGAGAAAGTCAACAGGGAAAAACAAACATTCCCCATCCTTGTGCACCCGCAGCCCCAGTCCCTGCAGCATCGACCTGCTGTGCCTGGCGGAGTCGGGGCTCAGAGCTGGTGAGCACAGACCCCGCTTTGCTGGGATTTCAAGGAGGTCGCATCGCCTTAGCAAAGGGATGTGGCCTTTTCCCTTTCTCAGCACAGGGGTCACAGAATCACAGATGGGGTTGGGTTGGGTTGGGAGGGAGCTCAACCAGCCCCAACCCCCTGCCAGAGGCAGTGGCACCTCTCACCAGACCAGGGTGCCCACAGCCCACTCCAACCTGCCCTCAGACACTGCCAGGGATGGAGCAGCCTGTTCCAGGGCCTCAGCCTCCTCCCAGGGAGGGGTCTCTGCCTCAGATCTCATCTCCATCTCCCCTCTTGGAGCTGGAACCCAGCCCCTTATCCCAGCACCAGAGTGCCCTGGAAAATGGCTCTCTCCAGCCTCCTGGAACCCCTGCAGGTGCTGGAAGCTTCTCTGAGGTCCCCCTGGTGCCTTCTCCTCTCCAGCTGTGCAGCCCCAGCTCCCTCAGCCTGTGACCAGAGCAGAGGGGCTCCAGCCCTCTGAGCCCCCTTGCAGCTGCTCTGGATGTCTCCCTGGTGAAGTCCATCAGGGAAAGACAGGAAGCTCTCCCCAGTCTCATCCCCCAGAGGAGGGTCAGCAAGTTCTGATGGGTGTAGTTGAGCTCAGAGTCTACCTGCCACCCTCAAGCACACAGGTTTCTGCTCCCTTCCCACTCCCACATCTTGTCCCAGAGGCTGGGGGAGAGGAGGAGAGCAGAAAGAATCCCCCCTCTCCCCTCTGTGACAAGCGCTGCAGAGCCAGAGCCGGGAATTAGCGGCTCAGGCTGCAATTAGGGCTTCAGCTCCTGACACCTTTCCCAGTGTCTTTATTTCAAAGCAGGTAAATTGCAGCCTCCAGGTGGGCACCTTAGTGGGGGGAGGTGGTGGGGGTGGCAGTTGGGAAGGGGTGAGATGGGAGCAGGCTGTGACAGGCTGACCCTGGGCCAGGCAGTGGGTGGGAGATGCGGAACCTTGAAGGACGTTGGCTGGACTCAGCAGTCACTTGTGGGAGACCCACATCTGTTCGTCTACCGAAGGGGCCACTCCGCTGCCTCCCCATTTTGACCAGCACAGCTCAGCCTCTGCCTTCCCCATTGGGGGCTGGAGAAGCAATCCCACCATTTGGTTGGGAGTAAGGGTCACGGTGGACTGAGCCCACCGGCAAGCCATGGGCATCCCTGCTGCTGGCCCTGCCGGCCCAACCGGTTCGAGAACTGGAGCGTCTGTATCCCAGCGATGCCGCCAGCAGTCTCCAGGTTGGGGAGTGTTGAGGTCCAGACCCATCTCCAGACACTTTTGCTTCTTCCCCTTTTCTTGACAGCAGCTGCCTCTGCGCCGGGCAAGGACATTAGTGCCGGGAGGGAAAGGATGTGATTTTAATGCAAGCCCCAGTAATCAGCTATTTGTGATGGAATTTTATCTGTCCTGGTCTCTAAGGGATGAGCAGCCAGCAGAGAGGAAAGAAGGGTCAGAAATTAGTATGCAGAAATATCTGATCAGCCAAAGTAATTTTCTTTAATAATCGCATTCAGGCTGCTGCCCGCCGCTCACTGCAAGAATTAAGTATTTAATAGTAATATATTTCATCTGGCAGCAGTTCCGTTTCGTTAGGAGCTGCGATGCCTTGCCGGGGTGGGGGTGGGCAGCGGGAGGGGGACCCTGGCACAAGGCGGCCTGATGGGGAAGCGAAGCTGCTCCATCAGCAGTGGGTGCCGAGGGGCTCTGGCAGCCCTCGTGCTACCCGGCACCTGTCAGGCAGGGGGTCCTGTGTGCAGGGTGTCGGGACCAGCCAGCGTGGCTGCGGCAGGAAGGACCATCAGCACGGGCATCGCATCAGGGCTCTGCGTCTGGTGCCGCATCCTCTGGGCTGTGCGGCACAGGGGGTCACAGCAGGGAGGCAGCAGGTTTCTCTATGGCCCCAGTCCTGTGGCTCTGTGATTGCCAGACGATGTGATGTGACAGGCACCCCTTCGGGGAAGGGTTCGAACACTCGGCCTCAGCTGCCCAAAGGTCCCAGTAGCTCTAAGGGCAGCCCACTGCTCAGTTGCTGGCCCTGGGCAATTGTTCGCAACAGTAAATGCAGGAGCCTCCCAGCATCTGTGCAGCCCAGGTCATAGAATCACAGAATCATAAGGGATTGGAAGGGACCTCGAAAGATCATCTAGTCCAATCCCCCTGCCAGAGCAGGCTCACCTGACTGGAGGAATCAGAGTCACTCAGGGTAGGAAGGAACCATCATCCAGTTCCAACACCCCCAGCACAGGCAGGGACACTCTCATTTGAGAGACCAGCAGCATCCTCCTGCAGTTTGCAGCCTCCCAGTGCCCGGGTCAGGGCAGAGGGGTCGTGTGGCAGCAAGTCATTTGCACCTTTGCCAGGGCAGGACTGTCCTCCTGCAGATCCTGTGTCCACCCCAGCTCCTGTGGCGGTTTCTGGGAGCAGAGGTGGCAGAAGGTCTTGTTAGCTGGGAGCTGGTTCCTGTAATCCCACAGGGACAGTGAGTAGAGGATTGTTCTGGCAGAGGGGGAGGCTTCTCCTGTTGCAGAAGCAGTGGCCGTCAGAAGGGCTAAAGCTCTGAAGTAACGGGAAGCTCCAGAGCTGCTGGCCGTGGCTCCAGCTCAAGAGCCACAAGTGGTTTTGGCTGCAGAGCTGTCGGGGTTGTGCCTTTAGAGCTTTGCCCAGTGGGTGCCAGCACCCATCTGTGAGGGGCAGGGGAGCAGCAGCGAAACTAGGGGCTCGGTTCTTCCTCAGTGCTCCTTCACCTCAGGCTCAACACTGTTGTCTTCTCCTTCACCTGCGGAATGACTGTTCAGACAGACCCTGTGTGTGGGTAGGGGGAGCAGGGGTGTCTCTCTGCACACCCCAGTCTGCACAAGCACCCTGTGTGTGGGTAGGGGGAGCAGGGGGGTCTCTCTGCACACCCCAGTCTGCACAAGCACTCTGTGTGTGGGTAGGGGAAGCAGGGGGGCCTCTCTGCACACCCCAGTCTGCACAAGCCCCACCTCTGATGCTGACCTGTGGCCAGGTCACAGCTCAGCTCATAGAACCAGCAACACACCAAGTGAGTCAGAGGGATGCGGAGTCACGCCGTCAGTGCCCCCCAGACCGCTGATGATGATCCAGCAGCGCTCTGGACCCTCCAGCGGGCAGCTGGTCCCCGATGCCCAGCAGCCTCCAGGCACCACTGCTCCTGGAAAGGCCAGTGCCAGCGGTCCAGCTCCCAGTGACCCCAGGCGTCCATCCCACACACATCTGGCCTCCTTCCCCATCCTCCTGCTGCTGCCGCTGAGTGCTGGGTGCGCAGAGCCCGTGTTTGTGAGCTCACAGGGAGCGGCGGGACGCGGGGCCTTCTCCTGGCTCTAATGAAACCCTTTAATCATATTCAAATAGGTTACTGTTCAGGGGGAAAATAGAAATATGGATTTGATAGCAATAAATTTCCCTGGCTGGCTAAGCCCAGTTCTTAATTGTCCTGTCCCAGGGCTCGCACATTTCATTGTTCGTTAGGTGCTTAAGTCCCTGCTCTCATTTTGTGGCGGTGACATTACCGCTGATGGCTCTAATACTCTCATAATTTGAAAGGGGATTTGCATGATAGAACGCCGAGTATTANCAGGGGACCCGCTTCTGCTTTCCCGTAAAAAAAAGTCACTTTCCTCAAAGTCAAGTCGCTGCTTTCATTAAAGTGAGAAAAAGGCTCCTCTGCACAGCCGGCCCGGCCGGGCGCCGGTACCATCCCTGTTGCTGCTAATGGTTATTAATTATTATTATCCTGCTGCGCACAGCCCTGCGGACGTGATGTCCCCAACGTCCTTGGGACAAAGAGCGAGGGAAAAGGAGGGTGTCCGAGCTGGGGCTGGCTCCTGGCAGCCCAGGGCATGAAGCCATGGGGGTTGCCTCTGTCTCTGGGGTTCAGGCAAGTGCCTTGGCAGGTGTCTGCTGCCAGCCCGGGGCTCCGTCTCTGTGGGGTTGCCTTGATGTGCACCAGCCTCCAGCCAGGGGGTTTTTTGGGTAGGAAACACCAAATCAATCCCAGGTCACCCTGCTGGCTGCGATGATTCCAAACCTTGGGGTGATGTGGAGGGATGAGCCCAAATAAACCGTCATTCCTCGATGTCCAGGGAGGCTCAGACCTGCTCAGGGGGCCCAGCAGAGCCAGGTCAGGTTCCACACTGCTGCCCCCAAGGGCCTGCAAACCAGACCCAAGGTCAGAGCTGAATTCTCCTACTCACTGGCTCTGAAGACTGGAAGAAGTGCTCTGAGCATCTGAGCTGTGAGTACCCAACCCCTTGGGCCCCTGGGGTGTGAGGCATCCTGGTGTGGGTTATGTAGTGGCAAACCTGGCTCTGCAGGAGAAGGGGGTCCCAAGTCTCCAGCCTGTTGTTTTTGGATAGCCTGGAGGGAGCAGAGTTCCAGCCTCTGTCACTGGCACAGAGGCCATGCAGCCCCACACAGCCCCTCTGTCGGGCCCATCAGTGCTCAGGGGAGCAGGACTGTGCTGGGGTGACAGCTTTGCACTGACACCAGCTCAGGTCCAGCTTTGTCCCAACCCCAGCCTTGATCCAGCTTTGCGCTGACACCAGCCTGGGTCCAGCTTTGCACTGACACCAGCTCAGGTCCAGCTTTGCCCCAACATCAGCCCGGGTCCAGCTTTGCACCGACACCAGTCCACAGGCCATGACCCAACTGGCCACATCCATGGATGTGGTGAGTCCTGAGAGAGAGTTTGTTCTGACTGACACCCCTCTGACTGCTCCTTCCCTCCTGGGCTCCTCGTCTGCCCCAGACATCAGCCCCAAGGCAGCGATCCCTCTAGTCCGTTCCTTTTTGTGGGGACCAGTTACGTTCTGGCCTGAAGGTGAAGACACACAAATGTTCTTGTGCCCCAGAGCCTTCCCCCCCACAGCTCTTTGGTTGCCAAGAGTGAAGTGGCAGTGGCAGAGCATGAGTTGTTATCACAGTGCCTGGGGGGGCTGTAGGGATCAAACATCACTCAAAGGACCAGGTGAGCTAAGTTCAGCCCAGCTCTGTTGGTCTCAGCAGCACTGGGGTCGTTTGCCCCAGCTCAAGGTGCTGCTTTCACACTTCCATCCCCATTTCCCTCAGACCCTGTTGATGTCCCAGGGACATCAGCAGAGCCCCAGGCTGTGCATCCAGGCACCTTCCTGCTTCCTCCATGGCTGCACATCGGCTTTTTCGGGCTGGATCCAGCAGCTGGTTCCCTGGCAGCTCGTGGAGCTCACAAAAAGCAGGGATTTGTGTGGCTGCAGCCTGCAGCCCCTGACAACCCCAGCACCCAGCTTCAGCACCCAGCCTCTGCTCCCACAATGCCCAAATCCACAGGGACTTTGCCAGCCCCGTTCCGAGCTGCCTGCCCAGCCCTTGCTGCCAACAGACCCTCCATGGGAAGCTCACCCGGCTCTCCTCACCTTCCTCCCCTCAGGCCCAAAGCAAGACCCACAATCAACCTCAGAGTGTAGGAGGGGCTCAAAAGCCACCCAAGAGGTGCCACGAGCTGGCTCGACTGCCCTTGGCTCTGGACCCAGCCTGTGCACCCATGGAGATCTAAATCCATACAGATCCTGAGGTGCGAAGGAGCAGGCTGGCAGAGCACTAGAAGAGGGTCCCAGCTGGACAGGAACCTCTAGTCTCTCTCCTGTTCTGTTCCACAGCGTTGGACCTCTTCCCGCCAATGTGTTTACCCAGAGAGGGGGCTGGCATCAGCCTCCTCCTTGCTCCAGTGTTCCAGGAGTCTCCCCCGTGAGCAGCCACCGCTGGGAAGGGCAAGAAAGGGTGTCAGCAGCCAGGAGGGAGCTCTGGGAAGTGGGTCATGCCCTTCAGGAGCGCTCTCAGCCCTCCAAACTGGGGCACAGCCACACGCCCAAGGACATGCTGCTGCCTGGGCTTGGCGGCTCTGCTGGTCCCGGGCTGGGCTGGGGGCTTGGTTCTGCCCGAAGCTGCTGCTCACGGTGCCGCAGAAGCTGCCAGCCCCCACCGAGCAGCAACTTGTTCCCTACTGATGTCACTTGCCCCGCTCCCACAGCTTCCCCGCTCCCACCCATCTCCCAACAGTGAGACCTGCTTGGTGCAGAGGGGAGCGGGACCCGCTCAGGCTTTAGGGGATCCAGCCCCTGGAGCTGGTTCTGGGGGGTTCACAAAACCAGGGCACTGCCAGCAGTGCTGCCGTCGCTGCTCCTGTGGCACCGCTGGTTCTGACCGCGTTTTCCCCCCCGCTGGGCACAGGGGGCTCTGCAGCCTCTTTGCAGACCCCTCACCCTCTGCACTTTGCCTGGCAGAGAGCTGCCAGTGGCTGCCCCCAGCAGCAGCTTCTGTTGCCCAGGAGGTGGCTGCGCCCTGGCGTTGCCTCGTTTGTCTCCCAAGGGGGGGTCTGTGCCCCCCCAAACCATCTGGCTGCCCCCTCTTGGGCTGGCAGTGAGACAGAGGACACCTCAAGGCACCGTCCCCAGCCCAGTTGGCCCCACGAAGGCACCGGAGCCAAAGCGGAGCTGGAAGGTTTTTGCTCTCCTGTTCACTTTGGGGTGAGGGGAGGAGGGGAAGGAGGGAGAAGAGAGAGGAAGGGGAGGGGGCTGAAGGGGTTTAATAGGCTCTGGTGACAGCACAATGTCCACATTGGGGAAAGATTAATGACAAAAATTAATCGCATGACCTTTCTTTCGAGGAGCTGGAGGTGAGGCGAGCCATTAAAGCCTCTTATGTTGTAATTAACGTGCGAGGGGAGAAGAGACTGGCTCTGGGATGGATGCGATCATTTAATTAGGGTTATGCGTCAGTGCCACAACAGGTTCAGAGGAGTCGTAATTTAGCTGCGGCTCTGAATCACGCGGCCGGGGCGCGGGCGAGATGGCAGCGCAGGGCTGCCTCCCGGGAGCGGAGGGGACAGTCGAGCAAACACCTCCAGCCAGAGAAGAGAGAGGGGACATGGCCCGGGGTGAGGAGGGAGCCTGGGGCGCAGCAAGCAAAGCCAGGGCTGGCTGGGAGGGGGATCCAGAGCGGGACAGAGCTTGAGGTGCCCGTCGGCCTCACCAGTGCTCTCCAGTCAAGAGTTCTGGGGCAGCGAGGTCTCTGCCTCAGCCTGGAGCTCCCCACCAGCCCTGACTGTCCTTCTGCCACCCGAGGTTGAGTCACTCTGGGGCACCCAGGCGCCGTCTCAGCAGTGGCTGGGTTTTCGTGCTGCTCTGCTGCACGAGGCACCGTGCGGCCAACCCAGTAGCACCAGTAACGGTCCCCTACCGCTGCAAGCAAAGGCCAGGATTCATTGTTCCCTTCCAGGAGAAAAACCCACTGAGGAAAGTCCAGGGAAGCACCTGGTTTCTTCTTATCCCTGCAGAGATATCCCAGCAATGGGAGCACCGGCTGCTCCTGCAGCTCCTTGGTCCGGGAGGGCCGGGGAAGCTGGACCAGCATCGCCCAGGGAAGGGGATCCTCCAGGGAAGGGGATGCTGCTGGCAGTTGCGACATCATTGCTGTGTCCTGGTGGGATCTGGGGAGAAGGTGGACTGGAAGGGGAAAGGGAAGGGAGTTGGGTCAAGTTTGACTTTGGTACAGGGAGCGGGTCCAGCATCCCCTTGGCGCTGCGCAGGCAGCTCTGAGCGCTTGAGAGGAGGTGAAGGTGGATGTGTGGAAGCTTGGAGACGGTCTGTGAGGAATGAGCGTCACGATCAAGTGCTGCACGTTGGATGGATTGTTATGGCGCAGAGTTACAGCAGCACAATGCTGCCGGTGCCAGGAGCTCTTGAATCGTAAATCAGCTGCCCGAGCCCCTCGTCACCAGCAGATTGCCCTAAGGAGCACTGGGCTTTGCACAGCGATCAGTGGGAGAGGGGGGTTTTTAACTGGCCTCCTGATTTTGGAGCCGGCAGCAGCTACGTTTGCACTGCTCCTGGCCAGCAGAAGGGTCTTTTAATTGTCTTTATTTGTTTGAATTGGTTCCTGTTCTTTTGATTGGTTGTAATTTGGATTTTTAGATTTGTTTTGATGAGGTCTGTGGGTTTGTTTGTCTGTTTGTCTGTCGGGGTCTTCCTTTTCCTGTACTGCTCTGTCCCAGTGCAACAGTTCTCTGGGCAAGACCCTCCTTCATGCCTCCGGCGATGGCCCTCCAGCAGCTCGGCAGGGGCAGCTGGGGACACTGGAACCAGGAGCTGCCGAAGCTGGGGCTGGACTCCTTGTGGGGGACGAGCTGGGAGAGCAGCTCAGGGGCCACTGGGTTAAATATTAGGAACCAGAGCTCCTGCCTAGGGGCAAAGCACCAGAAACTCTTCTTCCACCCGGGACAGAATTTTGGAGCAAAGGTTTCTCTGAGCCTGAGTAGCTGTCAAAGTCAGTCCGATGGTCCTACAGGAGAAGGAGTCACATACTGCCCGGCCCTGTCAGTGCTCGCTCTTGTCCCCCTCTGGCTCCCCCTCATTGAGCAACTGCTCCTGTGGGTGCTGCCTCTTGCCCTGCTTTCCATCTGCTTTGCCTTCCCCTCAGGAGCTCCTGCTTTCCCCTCACACCACCAGGCTTGGGGTGGGAGCCCCCACTTCTCCTTGGGGAGAATCCCTGGAATACTTGCAGCTCAGGAGAACTGAAGGAAAACCCCAGACAAGCAGCAGTCCCCCACTAACACCAGCCAGCTTTGTGCCACCATCACTGAGGGGTGACCTCATGGATGTTGATCAACATGTGAAGGCTGGGTGCCAGGAGGATGGAGCCAGGCTCTGCGCAGGGGCACCCAGTGACAGGACAAGGGGCAGTGGGTGTGAGCTGGAGCAGAGGAGGTTCCCCATCAGTGTGAGAAGGACCTTGTTCCCAGGGAGGGTGGCAGAGCCCTGGCAGGGGCTGCCCAGGGGGGTTGTGGAGTCTCCTTCTCTGGAGATGTTTCAAATCTTCCCTCTCCCAGAGATCTTCCATCAGCCACAGGTTCACAGAACTGTCTCAGCAGGAAAGGCCCTTCAGGATCACCAAGTCCAACCATTAGCTCAGCTTTATGGATCCCACCACTCAGCCCCATCCACCAAAGACCTTCCCTGTCCAAACAAGTGCCCCTTGGTCATTTCCAGTCCCAATCCCATCTCTCTCTCTTGGTTGTGATGTTTCCCTCGTTCACCCTCTGTTTCCTTCTCCTCTCTCCACGGTGCCTGCTGGGATACGGGAGCCAGGCTGCTGCCATGTGTGGGCACTACCGACCAGACGGTGGATCACCCCCCTCACACACACACACACACACACACACACACCCCCTTTGCCTCCCTCTCACACACACGTTGCCCACCCCCCACCACGTTTACCCCATCACCTCCCCTGGCACTGCCTCTCCCCATCTTGAGTTTGGTGTTGGTTTTAGTCTCCCCCCAGTCCCTCCTCCTTCTCCTCCCTCCAATTCCTTCCAGCTGTGAAAACCCTCCTGCCATCCCTCTGCTGCACTGTCCACGCGGTGAGTGGCAGCTGGAGAAGCCCCTCTAAGCCACTGTGGCTAATCTGTGCCAGATGTCGGACCTGGCAACCGGCCCCTGCTGCAGACTGGAAGGACTCGGAGAATCCCGCTGGAATCAGCCCAGCCCTTTGCGGGACCCGGTCACACAGGTCCCTCCATGCACCAAGGAAAAGCAGCGCTGGCACGAAATGGGCCAGCCGCGTCTTTTCCGTGCCTCCCTTCAGAAGGCCAACGGCACCCTGGGCTGCGTCAGAAGCCGCGTGGCCAGCAGATGGAGGGAGGTGATCCTGCTCCTCTGCTCTGCCCTGGGGAGACCTCACCGGGGTCCTGTGCCCAGCTCTGGAGCCCCCAACACCAGAGGATTGTGGAGCTGTTGGAGGCTGTCCAGAGGCGGCCACAAGGATGCTCAGAGGGCTGGAGCTGCTCTGCTCTGGGCACAGGCTGAGGGAGATGGGGCTGTTCAGCCTGAAGAGGAGAGAAGGCTCGAGGGGAACCCCACAGTGACCTTCCAACCTTGAGAGGGGCCTGTAAGGAGGCTGGAGAAGGACTATTCCAGAGAGCAGGGAATGATAGGTTCCAGTCTGAAGCTGGAAAAGGGCAGAGTGAGGCAGGACAGGGGGAAGAGGTCTGGAATCTGAGGGTGGGAGATCCCTGGAACAGGCTGCCCAGAGTGGAGTGGTGGTCCCATCCCTGGTGCCATCCAAGGTAAGGCTGCCTGGGGCTCTGGGCAACCCAGGCTGGGGAGTGCTGGCCCTGCTGGGTGCATAGGGTTGGACTAGATGCCCTTTGGGTGTCCTTTCCAGCCCAACCCATTCGATGACTCTGCGGGTCCTGTACTGGATTTGATGCTGTGTCCTGAGAAGGGGGGTGGAAGCTGCAGCAGAAACCCCCAGCAAGGGAGGGGCGCCTGAGGAGGACACAGACCAAGAAGCCACAGACCTGTCCAAGTGTCCCAAGTCACTGGCCAAGCTGAAGGGGGCCATGGAGCAGGTCTTAGCTCCTCTCAGGACCATCAGGTAACAGTTTGAACCTCAACATTGATCTGTTGGGAACAAGGTACAACTGTCCCCACTGACTGCTGGGGAAAGAGTCCTCGGAGGAGTTGGGTCCCTCATCCCAGATTCCACCCTGGGGCACTCACAGGGTGGAGGGAAGAGTTTGGTTGCTCCCTGCCCTGTAACCGCTGACAAACCCACCCTCAACGAGCTGGGGAAGGACCCAAGGAACCCCGATGCCCCACTGGGTGCCCTCAGCTGTTCAGGTCTCTGTGTTCAGATACCTCTGTGGCTGCTGGTGACAAAGCTGCAGCAAACCCTGTGCGTGACTGCAGTCCCACGACACTGTTAGTTCCTGAGCTGTTGCTGCTCGCCAGCATGGGCTGCATCAGAAGGCCAGACCGCCCCGTCTCCCCACTGCGTGTTGGTTTATCGCAAGGAAGACATCCAGGCTCCTGCAGAACCGGGTGGGAGACGCGTGCTTGGGGTTGGCAGAACCCTGTGTGGGAGCCGAATGCTGTCCCGCCTGCCAGACCTGTCTGCCTGTCACTCAGAGCTGCCAGTCACCGTGAAGCACCCGGGGCACAGCTGATGACACCAGCCTGGGGACTCGGGAGAGGGGGAGAGCCTCTCCACACCTCTGAGGACACTGCATTTAGCAGGCAGCTTTAGCTAAGCGCTGGCTCCTGCTGGGGCCTTTTCTTGGCTTCCCCATGGTCCCAGCACGAAGAGAAGAGGAGCTTCCCACTGCAGCCCAGAGGCGGGTGAGAGGACAGGCAGGACCTTCGTTTTCCAGCAGGTTTTGGGCAGAGGCAGGACATGGTCGTTGGCCTCTAGTGGTAATTGTTCTCCTCAGTGCAGCCTTGCTGCTGCAGGGAAGTTGTGTGTCTGAGCGGATTTAGACTGATTTTAGGCTGATGAGCCCCTTCACCCACTCTGTCACCCCACTGCTCTCCATCCCAGACAGCTTCTCCTTGCCCAAGCTGTGCCTCTACCCAGATAGGACAGACTTCGAGGAGGCCACATGCTCAAGGAGATCACCCCTGGTGTACTGGGTGATCACCACCCTGGTGATCACCACCCTGGTGATCTAGAGGAACAAGCAGAGCTGAGAGAGAACCTACCCCAAATCAAGTGACCCTGCGCCTGACCTTCCGCCACGGAGACAGCACCTCCTACCAAACCATGTGCACACACCAGCACTGTCCCATAGACTCACAGGATCCCAGTCTGGGTTGGGAGGGAGCAGCACAGTGCCCCCAGCCCCAGCCAACCGACCCTTGGGCACTGCCAGGGATGAAGCCACCACAGCCTCCCTGGGCAGCCGGTTCCAGGGCCTCAGCCCCCTCGCAGGGAGGGATTCCTGTAGGACGTGCGCCCCGGTGGGAGCTCATAGGCACCAGTGCGGTATTGACTCCACCAGACCGAGCATCTGCGCTGTAAGTGTTGTCTCCCACCCGGTGGAAGCAGATGAGGGGTGGTGTGGATTTGTTCCAGATGGGGAACATAGGTGCCGTCTGAATTCAGACCAGATACCTCTGTGCTGAGCCCTGCTGCAGGGATCATCTTCCTCCTCTGCTTCAGCCGCTTCTAGGCAGGAAGTGGCAATGAAAACCAGCCAGAGCACGATGTGAAGGTGCGGGGGCGAAGCTCCAGCCTCTGCTCTCCTCCTCAACCTCCTGCACCTGCTCCCTGTTCTTCTTCTGCCCCTGAGGTCCTTCCTCTGCCCTTGGCCCTTTGCAGAGACCTTTCTGGTCCTTCCAAAGAGACGAAACATTGACTGCAGGACGCCAGCCCCCTGCCCAGAGGAAACCAGTGCCGGCAGTGTGCAGAGCCCCTGCAGCAGCCTGCCAAGGGTTTGGTCTCAGCTGATGGGGTGCAGGGACAGAGGTGGGACCTGGGGACGAGAAGAAGAGCCTAGGAGGGGAGCAGAGCCATCCTTCCCAGCTCCTGGGGTAGTAACTGCTGGAACATGAAGGTGGGGAGAAGGAAGAAGAGTGATGGCCCTGGATTTCCCCCAGATGTGTGGCGAGGCCACATGATTGATGGCATCTGTCTCCTGCTTTATTAAACTAGTGCAGCCACATTCAGCCAGGGATTTGCAGTCGGCTTAATGAGCTTCAGGGAGGAATCCCCCAGCAGGATGGGCAGATTTCAGGGGGCCGCCAAGTCACCAGCAGGAAATGTCTTGCACAAGGTGGCACCTCCTGCAGGAGGGACCCTGAGAGCCTGCAGGGATGGGCTGCTGCAGCCTGCGGCAGCGGGACCTTGCTGCTCTGGATCCAGAGGTGGGTGTCAGCACTGGGCTGGGAGCTGAGCTGGCGCTGGCTGAGGAACAGGCTGCTCCAGCACAAACGGGCCAGACACCAGCACGAAGTGACAGCAGCAGCCCTGGGTCCGGACTTAGAGCTCAGGCTGGAACATCCCGAGTGACAATTCACTGGTGTATTTGAGGACACAGTGAGTTAGACCAGAGGCACAAGTTTGCTCAGCAAGAGGAGCTAACCAGAGGGTGAGTTAACCCAGAGGGGTGAGTTGATCCAGAGAGAGGAGTTAACCCAGAGGGATGAGTTAACCCAGAGGGGCAGGTTAACCCAGAGAGATGAGTTAACCCAGAGGGATGAGTTAACCCCAGATCTGGATGCTGCTGCCAGGTCAGAGCTCTCCTGTGCACAGATTTCTCTGCGCAGCCTCTTCCCCTTCTTTCCCTCTTGGATGAGGTGTTTGTGAGAGCCAGGAGCCGGTGCTTTGCAGATGCTTTTGGGAGCCAGGGCAGAGGTACCTGCACACGTGCAGCTTCTCTCTGCTACCACAACCTCTTCCCGCATCACTTTACATCCTCTTCATGGAAGAAGATGCCCCTGGACCAGACAGCAGAACGTTTTGCTTTTCCCTCTGCAAGTCTCCATCCATCATCCCTCACCTACATGACTGCCCGGCTCCGTCCACACTCTCTCCACCCTGGACATGGCACCGTCACGAGTCTCTGCACAAACTCTGGGCTTCTGACACACAAAGAAAGTCTGAGGCGAAGTCAGTTCTCTTTCTTTAGCTTCAGGTCCCGACTGTTCGCTTCGTGGGTCTGGGGTTTGGTTTTATTGCTCCGACTCTCTCCCTCATTTCCAGCATCTCGACACTCGGGTTTGTGTTTGAAAACTGTGAGTCCTGGGTGTTGCTTCCACGGAGCCAATTTTAAAGGGCTTCAGGCAAACTTTTAAAGCATCAAGAAAGAGGGTTTCAGGAGAGCGAACCCGGAACAGCAGGACACTCATCCATGCAGGGGCTGCCCGCACATATTGGGGCCGGACCGGGTGTCCTGGGGAGGCTGTTCCCTTCTCCCAGGCCAGACCCTGCAGCTCCAGCCCAGCCCCACTCCAGAATGTGCCCTCTGGCCTCCCAGCCCTTAATTTTCTCAGTGCTCCCTCCCTCCCCAGCGCCTCCCCATCTCTGCCTCTTCTCCCTCTCCCTTGTTTTTCTTTTTTTAGTTTTTTTCTCCTCCTTTTTTCCAGCAGAGATGTTTTCTCGGTGCCTCTCTTTGTCAGAATTAGTCAGGGCTGAGCTGCCTTCCCTCCCCAAGGAGACCCTGGTTCACCCTGCCCAAAGTTCACCGCCTTGTCAAACCCAGCTAATCTCCTGCCGGGGAAGGAAAAAGGCTCGTTTCAGAGTGCTCGGGGAGCGGCTGGGGAGGAGGAGGTCTTCCTGGCTCCAGCCTGAAAAGACCCCCGGACAATAATACCCTTTTTGTTCCAGGACAGTGGGAGGGGGCTGGCGGCAGGAATGAAAGATGGGGGATATTAAAGGAGCAGGTGAAAGACATGCGTCCTCAGCAGCCACAGATAAGAGCCGACCCCCTCCTAATCTGACTGCAGCTCATTATCTTACTGCCACAGTCATTACTATTAATATTAAACTCAGGGAAAAAGCCCTGCGTGAGACAGCAACCTGAAAGAGCTGCCTCAGAGCCCGAGCAGAGGCGGAGGCAGAGCCACATCCAGGGTTACTCTGGGGATGCTCAGCTGAGGTGAAGGAGGAGGTTATTGTGGCTGCAAGTTCCCCCTCTGGCTCGAAGAGTTTGATGCAGCAGCCCATCGGAGGCAGAGTCCCAGGTGTTACAGAGAGTGAGGCTCTTGCTGGATGTTCAGATGTTAGAGGGCATCCTAGTGCTTTTCCTGGCAGAAAGCAGCAAACGGGGAGCTCTCAGTCTGACAGGCAGTGTGGGAGAGGAACAGGCGCTGGGATGACTTAGACTCTCCAGAGGGGATTTGCTCTGGGGTGGTGACTTGATGGTCCCCAGCTGAGAGGGTGAGTGAGGGGCTGGGAAGGACAGCCTGGAACAGCACAGTGGAGGGAAGGAGGGGTCTGGGGACACCTGGGGACAGGAGAACCTCATTTGCCCCACTTCTGCCTGCCTTCTGCTCATCGAGCATCTCACCAGACCCTGTTAAGCAAAGGGCTGCATCCCCCTCACTGTGTCACCAGGCTGGACAGGGAAGGTGTCTCTGAGCCCACCTGAGACCACCATGAAGTGCCTGTGGTCAGTCCAGAGTCCACCCCCCAGCCCCATCCCTGCCACAGGCAGCCTTGGGAAAAGCCCTCAGTGCCTCTTTGTCCCCAGCCCCCTTCTCGAAGGTTCTCTTTGTTGCAGTCAGCCCACAGGCTCTGCAGGGTGGGAGACCCTCCTGGAGCCTGTTTGCTCAGCGCTTGCCCCGCAGCCCTGCAGCCTCTGCACATACCAGCGGGGCAGCTCCCACTCCCAGCAGCAGCCCTGGCTGGGCAGGACCCTCCCAGCACAGGAGACAGGGGCTTCCTAGCCGAGCAGAAGCTGCAGAAGCTGGTTTTTGCTGCAACTCAGCAGGCCCTGTTTTTAGGGTGCTGATGCTTTTGTTGCACGGAGGGGAGCGGGGGGCTTTGGGAGCTGGGTTGTTGATTCTCAGGGCATCGCTGAGCATCAGCTGAGCACCTCTGCAGCACCAGCCCAAGGAGCAGAGCTGCCAACCTGGTGCAGGGACTGAGCTACTCTCCCAGGTAGAGCCAAATGCACCCCTGAAGTTCCCCTTAAGCACAGACCTTCCTGCTAAAGCCCTGCCGAGGCAGGGACTGGGGAAGGGGGTCTGAGCAGGCTCTCTGTGCAGCAGCTGTAGCCCGAGCAGGCAGCTTTGCTGGCCCAGTTGGGATGATGCTCTTCCCGCCGACCTCTCCCAGCTACCTTCTGCCCTCCTCCAGCAGGGGGATGGGCAGTGGATGCTGCCAGCTGTGGAGGGGTTCATTCAGGTGTCCCTTCACCACCCCAGGGCAGAGAAGCCCATGGCTGGGCACTGGTCCCACAGCTCAGATCACTTGCTGGACTCTCCTTTCTTAACCAGGCTGGTGCTAAGGGATGAGAAAGCCCCAGGAGGGAATTTTTCCTGTTGATCTGAGGAGGGACCTGGGGGCCATAACCCCCTGTCTAATGCTGATGGATCCCAAGTGTGAGGATGCAAAAGGATTGGGGATGAGCTCTGGGGAAACACAGCCCAGGTCCCTGTAGCAAGGAGGAAGCATGGTCAGGCCCTTCATCCAGAGGCTTGATCCTGAACCTCACCAACTTCACTGCAACCAAAGGGCCTCTGACAGGCCCTCGGGGGCCCTTTCCCAGCTGGCTGCACATGCCCAGGGTGGGCAGAGCTGAGCACTGTGTCCAGCAGCCCTTGCCAGGGTGCTGGGGCCATCTGACGCGGCAGGCGAGCTCCCCCCGGGGTGAAACGCCACAGAGGAATGTTTGCTGCAGCCTCCTTCCCCTACAGCAAACACGATCATCTGGCCCCAGAGCAACATGCGAGGGTTGAACTGGTCTGTCTGCACACTGCTAAGCTGTGGGAATGCGGTGGCCACTGCGTCACACTGGGGAGATGGCAGTGGCCACAGAGACCCGTGGGCACAGTGGTGGCCTCTGCGTGGCCGGGCTCAGGGAGCTCTGGTCCAGACCTGCCCTGGGTGGCAAACGCATGGAGGCTGCCAGAGCTCGACTTTGCAAAGAGGAGAAGGCAAGGGGATTGTTTCTGTCCAGCAACTGGATGGGATGACAACCTCTGGGCTTGCGGCAGGATGTGAAGACGCATCAGCTCGGTCCTACCGAGGTCATCCTCAGCACCTACAGCTGGCAGAACCGAGCAGGACACACAAAGGAGCAGCTTTGGCACAACAGTGCAGCTTCTGCTTCCGTCCGAGAAGGCCGCTGGAAAGAGATGGGGAAAACCCTTGCAGAGAACAGCTCAGAGCCCTGCGGAAGTTGGCTGGGATCGAGCAAACTTGGAAACTCCTCATCCCCAAGTCCTCCAGACTTTTAACACCCAAAGCAGATGGATCTGGCCCTGAAGGAGGCAGGAGCTGTGGGGCAGCATGAAGGTGGTGGCACTGTGGTGTGACTGCACCATGCGCCAAGGGCAGGGGAGGCAATGCCCTGTGAGCAGCAGGGGTTGACAGACCTCCCGTTTAGACCTAGAAATGAGAAGTGAGGACTAAGCTCCACAGATGGGGGGAGCCCACAGCTCATTGACCTGCAAATAGCGATGGTCACCTGTGACAAGAGGAGGTCTGGGCGTGAGTGCCTTGGGTTGTAGGATTTCGCTACCTTATAGGCAGAGAACATCCATTGACTTCACACTGTGACCATGTGAAGAGAGAAGTACTCTCAGACCCCGACTCTGCGTGTGGCAGGTCTGCCCCAGCAGGCACAGGAGACCCCACAGCCCTCGCAGAAGCTGCTCTGGAGAAACTGCTCTGCAGGACCTCCTCTGGAGAAGATGCTCTGCGGGAGCTGCTCTGGAGAAGCTGTTCTGGAGAAGCTGCTTTGCAGGAGCTGCTCATGGTTTGGCTTTTTGAGGCTTTTTCTCTGCAGATCCTGAAGCACCCATTTAGCTTGCTAGTTCTTTACTCTTCCAGTCCACAAACAGGGAACGACTGGTGTCTACCGAGAAGAAGCAGCCTTTGACATCGCGTGAACCCCCTGCAAGTCGAGGGAAGCGACAGTGGTGCCACACAGGGAACAGCAGCAGGGAAGCAGACAGCCCCAGACCAAACCTGAGTCCCCAGGCTGCAGTGGGCACCAGGTCGTGCTGAGCCTGGAGCAGGTGGGACACCCTGCAGGTCCTGAGGCAGCAACTAGTCTGGTCCCAAAGAAGAGCAACTGAGCCTCTGAGAATAAAGATTTGTTGTCTCTTTGGCTCCTGGCACAACCCGAATGATCAGAGAGGTGTCCAGTGTTTGTTCAGCAAGTGGAGGTATCCTTCCCAGCCAGAGGTACCAGCGGGTGGCGGAGGACTGTCCCCCAGTACTGGGCACTGGTGAGGCCATTCCATTGGTTTGGTTCTGGGCACCTCAATACAAGACAGATATTGAGGGGCGGCTGTGAGACCAGAGAAGGGCAACATGGCTGGGAAAGGGTCTGGAGAACAAACCTTGAGAAGAGCAGCTGAGGGAGCTGGGGCTGTTTAGTCTGGAGAGAAGAAGGCTGAGGGGAGACCTCATTGCTGGCTGCAGCTACCTAACAGGAGGGTGCAGAGAGATGGGACTTGGTCTCTTCTCACAGGTAACAAGGGACAGGAGCAGAGGAAATGGCTTCAGGCTGCCCCATGGGAAGGTGAGGTTGGCCCGGAGGAGAAACTTCTCCCTGGGAAGGGCCCTCAGCCCTTGGCGTAGGCTGCCCAGGGAGGGGGTTCACCATTCATCTCTGGATGTGTTTCCTAGTCAGGGGGATCTGGAGCCCAGGGATGTGGGTTCTGTGCCTCTGTGACTGATTAACAGGTTAGCGGTGGTCTTGGGCCAGTTGGGTTAATGGTTGGAGTCAGTGATGCTACAGGTCTTCTCCAACCAGAATGATTCTGCCACTCCCTGTTCTGCCCTCCTCTCCTGGCAGAAGCTGTGCCTGGTGCTAACTGGGCTGCACATCACTTCCTGTCCCAGCAGTGGGAACAGCCACATTTCCAGCAAAAACCCAGGATTTCCTCCTTATCATTAATTAAACACTGGGATAAGACAAAGCAGCTGCCTCCAGGAGCCCCGGCCGCCCACAGCTTCAGCAGCCCAAATTTCCCTGCCTCCAGAGCCTGAGTTTGAGCTCCCAAATCCTC
>VXBP01006316.1:0-92781 GCA_013400115.1 Rhinopomastus cyanomelas | reverse complement strand
GGAGGGGGGGAAGGGGTCCCAGCCTTAGTAGAGTCTGGTGTCAGTGATGAACAAAAGGATTCCTGATGACAGAGGCACCTTTCACAGAGATCGCCCTGCTGCCTGTACTTGCACTGGAGGGACAATGGGAAAGCTGGAGAGGGGCTTTTTCCAGGGCACTCTGGTACTGGGACAAGGGGGCTGGGCTTCATCTCCAAGAGGGGAGACTGAGATANAGATTTGTTGTCTCTTTGGCTCCTGGCACAACCCGAATGATCAGAGAGGTGTCCAGTGTTTGTTCAGCAAGTGGAGGTATCCTTCCCAGCCAGAGGTACCAGCGGGTGGCGGAGGACTGTCCCCCAGTACTGGGCACTGGTGAGGCCATTCCATTGGTTTGGTTCTGGGCACCTCAATACAAGACAGATATTGAGGGGCGGCTGTGAGACCAGAGAAGGGCAACATGGCTGGGAAAGGGTCTGGAGAACAAACCTTGAGAAGAGCAGCTGAGGGAGCTGGGGCTGTTTAGTCTGGAGAGAAGAAGGCTGAGGGGAGACCTCATTGCTGGCTGCAGCTACCTAACAGGAGGGTGCAGAGAGATGGGACTTGGTCTCTTCTCACAGGTAACAAGGGACAGGAGCAGAGGAAATGGCTTCAGGCTGCCCCATGGGAAGGTGAGGTTGGCCCGGAGGAGAAACTTCTCCCTGGGAAGGGCCCTCAGCCCTTGGCGTAGGCTGCCCAGGGAGGGGGTTCACCATTCATCTCTGGATGTGTTTCCTAGTCAGGGGGATCTGGAGCCCAGGGATGTGGGTTCTGTGCCTCTGTGACTGATTAACAGGTTAGCGGTGGTCTTGGGCCAGTTGGGTTAATGGTTGGAGTCAGTGATGCTACAGGTCTTCTCCAACCAGAATGATTCTGCCACTCCCTGTTCTGCCCTCCTCTCCTGGCAGAAGCTGTGCCTGGTGCTAACTGGGCTGCACATCACTTCCTGTCCCAGCAGTGGGAACAGCCACATTTCCAGCAAAAACCCAGGATTTCCTCCTTATCATTAATTAAACACTGGGATAAGACAAAGCAGCTGCCTCCAGGAGCCCCGGCCGCCCACAGCTTCAGCAGCCCAAATTTCCCTGCCTCCAGAGCCTGAGTTTGAGCTCCCAAATCCTCATTTAAGCAGCTGAACAGGAACCCTGCAGAGCCTGCACCTCCCGGGGGGTTGGAGCTGTGCTGCAGTTAGTGCTGTGGTGGTTGTTGTCATCAGCAACCCCCAGACAGGGCAGCAGGTACTTGATAGCTGGTGGGAACGAAGAGCCTCTCCTCCAAGGATGGCCAGGTCAGCCTCTGCAGTCAGCCAGAGGAGCTGGGGGTGGGAGGCAGCAGCAGAGGCACAAACCCATGTTTCCCCCGCGGCAGGCTGGGAGGTGGGGGGTTTGCTCTCCTCAAAGGGTTTTTTCAGAGGAGAAGACAAATTCAGACTCACTTTCCCCAAAACATGGTGACGGGAGGAGGAGGGTGCGTTGTNGGAAGCTGTGGCTGCTCCATCCCTGGCAGTGTCCAATGGCAGGTTGGATGGGGCTGGGGGGACCCTGGGCTGGTGAAAGGTGTTACTGCCCCTGGCAGGGAGTTTGAGCTGGGAAAGCTCTGAGCTCCCTCCCAACCTGACCCACTCTGGGGTTCTCTGAACCCAGGTTTTCATTGAAAACCCCCCCAGAGGTATTTCCTGGTGGAAAGCAAGTTTCTCCTCACCTCGCCGCTCAGAACTCTGCAGCATGGGGGCCTGGCTCTGGGTGCACACCGCTGGGTTTGGGCAGCTAAACCAGTAACTCCCATTTCCGGAGGAATCCCACTGGTGTTGGGCCCTGGGTAGGCTGGCACTGACCCTCGTGAGGTCTGTGAGTGTCTGGGGGGAAGCAGGGGCAGGGGTCCACAGGTTTGTCCATGCAGGCTGCATGTGGACACAAGGAAGTAGCCCCCTCTGCAAACAAAGGAGGAGAGGAGCAGGGAGGGGGGAAGGGATAAAGGAACAGGGTCACGAACAAAGAAGGGAGAAGGAAGCTTTATCCAAAAACAGGCGGGGAAAGGAGAAGCAGCTTCCCAAAGTGGCACTTAACTCGAAGCTCCTCGCTGCGACATCTCCACCTGGGCAGCAGAAAGCAGCAGAGTTAGCAAAGCCGCCATGAGCTGCTGCTGCCCCAGCACAGGAGCAAGTGTGATAAATGGGGGTTTTGTTCAGCCTCTGTCCAGATGTTGTGTCTACGGGTGGGTTTTTCCTGGGCTTTCTCTGCTGCTCCTGCTGTTTTCTCTGCCGACATTCCTGGCACGGGGCCCGTTCGTGTTTTGGATACTGCTGGGAGGATATAATACCCCTGGAAAATGATGTGGTCTGGTAGCCTTCTAGAGAACATTTCCTCCCTCTTCTCCCGCTCTGACAGTTTGTTTTTCTTTCCATGTTTTTCCTTTTATTGGGGGAAATTTTTCAAACTTTTTTTTAATTAATGAGGTCAAAGTTTTAAAACAAATAAACCAGAACCCCCTCCCCCAGCCAAACTGACCCAGAAAACCTCCCCGCTTCCCTCTCCACTGGGCGGGAGGAGGACGAGTTAAGGGATTTGGAAGGGCCGGGCTAAGGACCTGCTTGGGACTTCTACTTCCTGTCTAGAAAAACCTTCCTGATTGCGTTTAACACTCCCAGTGCACTTGTCATAGGAGCCAGACTGGTTTGGGACAGCAACCCCAGTCTCTCGCGCTGTTAGTTTGTCAGAGCCCCAAACCCCCAAAAGTGATTTTAATTGCCGACACTCGTTGAACTAGAAGTACCTGCTGCTCCTGAAAGTGCTGGATGGATAAGGCTGAGGACCATCCTTTCCTGAACCTCTAACTGGATTCTGTCAGCAGTTCCCAGTGCTTCCAGTTTAAGCCAAACCATCTGGGGAAGGTGGTGAGGGCAGCACCCACAGCCAACCCACTGGCACCACTGAAGGGGACGAGGATGCCAACCCCTTCCCTGAGCCCAGGCAGCACTGCTGGGGTGGCATCTTCCCCCCAAGCCCAGACAACTCATGTTTGTGCATTTTGCAAGAGGCCAGGAGCCGCTTCCTCCCACCACAGCAGCTTCTCCAGTGGAAACAACACCCCAGCTCTGTGCTCCCCTCTCCCCTCCTCTGCTCCCCATGAGACTCCCAGGACATTTTTCCAGACTCCTCCTTAAACTCCCGTTCCAGAGGCAGCTGTGCCTCCCTTGGCTCAGCCTGGCTTGGGAGAGGAGCCCAGCCCAGGCTAAAATTGGGCTGTTGACTCACTGCTGGAAGCACCGCAGGGCCAACACACTGTGGCAAGGCAGTGAAAAGAGCATCTGGGGTCTCACCCCACAGAAGAAGGACCACAAGAGCTTAACCCTGTGAGGGCAGACCCTAGGGTGAAGCCCCATGGGAGCCCCAGGGTGGGAACAGGGGCACCAACATGGGTGGTTTCGCCTCTTTAGAGCAGCTGGGGCAGGAAGTTGGGGCAGGACAGACCCAGGGTGTTCACCACCCAAACCAGGGGGTTTCCCTCCTGGAGCACAGTCTTGGTGGCAGCGCCTACATCACTCAGTGTGAGAGCTGCAGTGACTCCTAGCAGCTCTTAGTGCTTCCATCCTGCCAGTGCAAGGTGAAGTGTGAACCCACTGGTTTCCCCAGCCAGTGCCAGGGCTGTCAGGGCTGGGAGATATCTGGGAAGGTGTTGGACAGCTCTCCTGTGGCAGAGCTGTGGAGATGGCAGCATGGAAACACCACGCAGCTCTTGGATGCTGCTCCTGTTCGAGACACAGAGCCTGGGCACCCTGCTCCCAGGATGGCTGGGTGCTACCCAGTGCTGGTCGCAGAACTGGCTGGCCAGGTCGCCATCGGTATCTCCACTGCAGCGAGGGACAGTCCCACTGCTCAGCACAGCTCCAGTTGCTGGACTGGTTGGATTTTTGGTAGGGTGATGCTAAACAAACTGAGCACACAGAGGTTAAAAAGACAAGAACAAAGCAAACAAAAAAGAAAGAATAAAGGAAAACGTGGAGAGGAAAGAGGAACAAAAAAGAAAAGAAAGAAACGAAAGAAGAAAGAAAACAAGAGAACAAAGAAACATAAGGAACAGACAAGGAACAGAAAAGGAAACAGAAAAGAAACAAAGATGACAACAAACAAACCCAGGAACAAGGGGAAAGCAAACAAACCCACCAACAAAACCCAACCGGTAAAAAAAACCGAAAAAGCTGGAGAACAAAAGCAGAGGTGCGAATTCCAGCAGAAAGCCGGCGGAGCAGCAGCTGTTGGCAGCAGTAAACACCTCGGGAAGTCACTCTCCACTTCTCTTCCCACCGGCGGCTCCCCGTCCGCCCCTTCCCTCCCTCTCCCTCTGTAGGTAGCAGCGTGGGAGCTCTGCCAAAGCGCCGCGGTCCCGGGGGGAGGCTCCGCTCTCTCCGAGAGAGCCCCGCGCCTGCCAGCCCAATTAGAACGGGGCGAGAGGAGAAGCAGCATCTGGAATTGCGCTGCCGCTCACGGCCAAGTCACAGTTGTTTAGTCTGGGAGTCGCGGTCGGGAGGGCGGGGCCGGCTGCCGGCAGCGGCCCCACATCTGGATCCGCGGCCAGACGGCCCCGCTGGCTGCGCTCCGGCGGGCGGGTGCAGCTTGACTCGGGATGTGCTGACAAGGAGAGAAGTCAGAGAGGCAGTCACAGCACCAGCCTCGGCAGCCCCCTCCTCCCTCCCTCCCTCCCTCCCTCCTCCCTCCACCCCTTTCTCACACACACACGCGGTTGACTGAGCACAATTCCCTGACACTCTTTCATCTGGAGAGAGGTTCTTCCCCTTCCAGCCTGTGCCAGGGTCCCCGATGGGTTACTTGAGCCAAGCCAACACACGTGAACAAAACCTCTTCTCTTGGCTCTCTGCTCCAGGTCCCACCTGGGCCACCCGCTTCGGCCAACAGCAGGACCAGCGTGGCCACCTCACCACAGCTGCTGGCAATGACGAGCAGCCCGTTTGGATGAGCAGCCCGACAGGGTAGGTAGGGGTCTGTAAACCAAAACGAGCTCCCAGAGCTCTCCAGAACCACCTCACAGGGCTGGGCCAAAGTTTCTGCTGTCTTCCTGGCTCAGGCTGAGCTGCTGGGGTGCTGCAGGCAGCATCCTCCACCCCAAAAAAGGATGGGGAGGGTACATCTGAGCCACAGATGCTATGAGCAGCCCCATAAATGGTTTTGCCATCTCAGAAGCCTAAGCAGATAGCAGACAAGTAAGGTTGGCCCCAGAGCTGGTCAATGCCCAGCAGCACCATGCTGGCACCCATAAAGATGGGAGAAGATGCCATCTTCCTGCAGGCCCTCCAGCAGGGAAAGGATTCAGGCTGGATGGGGCTCTGGGCAACCAGCTCTGGCAAGTGATGGCCCTACTTGGGGTACCGGGGTTGGACTAGATGAGCTGTGGAGGTCGCTTCCAACCCTGTGATTCAGAGAAAATCTTTTTGCTAGGAACCACTTCCCTCCTGGCTGCCCTGCACAGGCCATCTTGCAGCATCCTGCATGGATCCTGCTCCTGGCCCAGCCTTTGCCAGCCATGCCCAGCCCTGCTCTGCTGTGCCCTGTGCCCTAAAGCACAGGTCAAGGCACTAAACTGGCCATAAAAAACAGGACAGTTTCCATCTGAATGTTCTGGCTGCCACAGGTAGGACCCTGCTGTCACCTGGCCCTACTCTGGGCTCTGCTCACACACCCAGCTCTCAGAGGTGCCCACTGACTCAGGGACTGAGCACAGCCAGGGTTGGGTGCAGAGAACCAGAGCATTAGGGTGAGAAACACTCTCCCTATTAAAGCAGCCACCACGACTCCCGAGGCTGCAAACCCCAGGGCCGCCCTCCAGGTTTCCCCTCTGAGAAAGCAGCTTTGCACCTTTTTCCCTTAGCTTCCACCCCGGTGTCAGGCCACAGCACCCAGCCTTTGCTCGGCACCCAAGATGGGGCTCCCTGCTGCACCAGGAACAAGACCAGGAGTGGTCCCCTGTTGCCTGGAGCTCCCCTAGGTCTGCAGTGAATTCCTGAGTGGGGTCTGAGGCTGAGAGCTACATTTCCACCCCCTGACCCAGGCATCCCTGGTGCTGCTGCCGCTGAATGTGCAGGAGAGCTTCGACCAAACTGGTTTAGCAGCTCTGGAGGGCGAGTTCTGCTGTTTCAAAAGGCTCCCTAATGCGGGTTGTTCAGGAGCTCTCCTGTACAAACAAATACCAGCATTTCTTTCCTGACCTTTGCTCTTTTGCTGGGCTTCTCCTAAGTGCAGAGCGGAGGAAACCACCTCTGAGCCCCAGAGAAGCCCCAACTGCCCCATCCCCGTGGTGGTGCACGGAGACATCTGAGAACTCTCTCCTTGGTCCTCCTTTCTCTCCCCACAGGGCTCATGGGGGATGCAGAAGTATCTGAGCTCCTCCTGCTTTGAGCTGAGGGGCCAGAGAAGGGCTGTAGCAGCAGTGCCATCAATGACAGCATTCACAAATGCCGTGGAAGGCTCCAGCTTATCCCTGAGACGATGCAGCAAGGGCCATCTCCAGTACATTTTGGGGGGATTCCTTTATCTGCCTTCTGCTTCCCAGGCCTGTCGGGGCAGTGAGGTCTTATCTCCAGGCATAGCTGCATGTTCAAAGGTTTTGCAGTTGTATTGGAAGTCTCAGCATCGTCCGTGTTTGCTCTCAAAAGCTGTTATGTAGCTCTGTTTGTTCCAGCTGGCTGAAACACTGGGGATCCAGGGAGCTGGAGAACCACAGAGGAGAAGTACTCCTACAGCAATGGAAAACACCTCAGGATCCTGGTCCTGACGGCAGCTTCTCTTCACAGAGCTGGGGATTTTCAGCAGTGCAGCCCCTCATCCTCAGGCTGCAAGGCAGGAGCCCAGGGGTACTGGCAGGACAGACCGTGGCTCATGCTGCTCTGAGCTCCCGTCACCCTGCAGCAGCTCTCGTCGTCGGAGAGCTGGTGCCTGCCGTCAATAGTCCCTGATGGATGGCTGGGTAAACTCGCCCTGTTTGCTGACGTGGGTGTCATGCCGACAACAAACAGGTCCCTACCTGCGTGTGTCACAGGCGCGGGAGGATGGCAAATAGGAAGCGACACGTAGCGCTGCAGGGCTGCAGCTGCTGCAGACCAGGAAGGGGGTTGTCCTCGGCCCGGCATGCTGCAGCAGGAGCAGATCAAAGGCTCTCGGTCATCTCCTTGGACAACTCTGCAGAAAATTATGTAAATGGCTTGGAAGAAAAGGAGAAAAACCGTGCTGGCCCCTTGCTGGACCACCTGTAGGGTTGGGACTTCCACCTTCCAGAGCTGCCCAGCACCAGCATGTTGGGGCACCAGGCAAAGCCCCTTGGAGCAGTCCTCAGGCCATAGTTCCTGGGACAGGTACAGCGATCCAGGACCCCCCAGCCAGCCAGCCAGCCATCCAAGGTCCTCCCCACACCTGTGGCCATGACAGGAGCCTGGATCCTCCCTTGCAACCTCCTCTCCTGTGCCACATCCATGAAATTAGCTGGGCTCCAGCAAGGAGCCCACCAGTACCTATAGGAAAAGCCCACCCAGGTACAAATGAGGACAGGAAAGGCTCCTTCTCTTGGGTCCTAGGAGGCCATAGGTCTGCCTGTTGCAGACAAGCCTGACAGACCCTCCCAACCAGGGTCAGGACCTTGGATCTGGATTTGGATCCTGGCTGAGATGCAAAAGGCCCCAATTAAAGCCAAGGTGATTTTCCAGCACTGGGAGCGAACATTCTTCCCACTGAGGTTCAGCTCCTCCTCAAGCACTTTCCATCGGTGCTCTCCCATGTCTTCTGCTGGAGTCAGAACCAGCAGACCTGCCTTACCCACAGCAGGACTGTCTAGTATTTAAACTGAGGTCTAGTTCCTCCCATTCACTGCCCAAGTGTCCCTGAGCCCATCATCTCCCTCTGCCTCAGATCCCCCACCTGGGAAATGGGGCTGCAACCAGCACAAAGTGCCTGGGGCTATGCAGCTACCCCAGCAACTCTTGTGCCTCTTGTGTCTCACCAGAGATTTAATGAAACCTGCTCTGGACCCACTGGTGTGACAGTCCCATGGAGGTGCTGAGCTGCCCGTCGTGGGCGCTGCCAGGTACAGGGAACATCAGGGAGCCCAGCACTGGCTGCCAGGATGGTAATGGAATGGTATCGTGGGACGCTGGGGCTGCAGAATGCAATGCCAACACTTCTCATCCCCTCTTGCTGCCCAGTCCCCTCAGCCCCTGCCCCACAGGCAGAGTGTTTCTGGGTTTATTTTATGTTCCCCCATATTGATCTGCGGCAGCAGATCTCCTATCAAAGCTGCCCGTGGCCCCTCGAATAAACACTCGGTCAGAGACAGAAAACTCGAGGCTGTGTGGCTGCTCCTTCTCCCGGAGCAGCATAAACCGAGAGGCTTTTAAGAAGGGCGGCTGGTTTCCAGTAAATCTCTGCTATCAGCACAAACCTTTGAAAGGGTTTGTTTAAAGGCTGTGGAGATAAACAGCCCAGCGGAGTGTTTGTTTAAGATGGATGTACTCTGTGTCGACTGGTATTTATATCGAGGGAGGGGGGAGAAGAGGGGCTGCAGCTCTCTTTGACCCTTTCCTCGCTCAGGCTGCCTAAGTCGGAGGGACCAGGCTGGGCTGGGGGTCCCCTGGGCTGCAGCTGGGGACAAAGCCAGGCAGGGTGCCAGGGGGAGTGGGGGGGTGCGAGAGGGTATGGAGGGCTGTGGGTGAGTGCCAGCCCTTCCCTGCAGTGCAGAGGATCTGTCCAAGCTCGGTCGTGCCAGGCACCGGGGAGGGAATCCCTGGCCTGGCCAGCTGTGAGCCAGGCAGACTCCTCAGAGGGGAGCGAGGGAAGGGTGCTCAGCCCTGGGAAAGCAGGGGAGCCGAGCTCAGCCCAGACTGCTCCCGGACTTGTGACAGCTTGGGACTGACATGAGAGCTCAAAGTCATCGTCTGCACCCAGCACCTTCAGCATCAGCAGGGAACAGCCTTCTGGCAGCTCAGGATGTGCTGGGTGGAGGGCAGGGGTGGTGAATTGCAAGGGCCCCCCACTGGCTGTAGGGCATCAGCATGTTGGCCTGGCCTGGCACCCTGGCTGCAGAGACAAGACCACCCTTGGAGAGCAGAGGGGACAGAGGACTCCTGTGCTGCCTCAGCAGCGGTGCCAGCCCAGGCAGCTCCTTCCTCACCTCTCACTTCCCATTGAGGTCTGTCTGCCCATGCCAGCTGCTCACACAACCGACCACTGTCACTCAGCACCACCAGAGTCCTACACTGGGGCCACTCCTGCAGTGGGGAGATTTACAGGGTCACCTCACCACCAGCCAGGACAGGACTCCAGCAAGGAGGGGAGTGAAGGTTTTCTTGGCCAAAGGGTGATTCTGTCAGACCCACCCCTGTAAATCACCTCGATAGATTTTCTCCCCCTAAACGAAACAAAATGTGGCTGCTCTGCAGCCCGGCTCAGGAAGGAGGCTCCGTCAGCAGGGACTTGCTCCAGACTTGTGTAAGGAGAAGCTGAATGTGGCCCAGTTCCTGGACTGGGAAGGGTCACAACATCTATCAGCTGAGCTGGGCATGTGAACACACTTATAGTGTCGGCCCTGGTCCCGAGGGATCTCAGCAATGATCCCAAACCTTCCAGGTGCATTCAGCACTCCTCTGACACTTGTAGGATGGGTCCTGGAATCAGAGCTCCACACATCTGCTGGACTTGGGGAGTGAAGGGGAAGTGCAGCAAACAGCTGCCTCTGCTCAGCTGGTTGGGATCAGCGTCAGCATAGGTGCTGGTGGGGTAGCACCAATTTAACCTGATTAAGTCAGCACAGAGTGCTCTGAAGTCCAGCTGATGCTTGAACCTTCCACCCTGGGCAGCCCAGGGGCACCTGGATAAAAGGGGCTCAGTGGCAGGGTTGGGCTTTCCCAGAAGGATGGTGTCCTGCTCCTTGTACTGGTTTATACCTCCTGGGGCTGTGTGTGGGCACTGAGGTTCACAGCTCCCTGTGTGATGGAAGAGGTTCATGGCTGTCACAGAAGCATCTGATATGGAAGGTGAGTCTTGATTTAACTCACAAGTCACCCTGTTTGTGATGGTTTCTAGCAAGAGAATTGCTCAGAGTAGGGGTTGAGCAGTCAAGGCATTGGGGGTCCTTTGTAGGCATCAAACAGCTTTGTAGTGGGCACAAGTCCCACTTCTTCAGAAAGAAGGCTCTATCCAGAGAGAGAACCTCTCTTGGTAGAGTCAGGGTGTTGATTTGGCTTGAACGGTCCTGTGATTCTATGCAAAGAAACTTGTACAATTGGCATGAAGTAGAGTTTTGGTGGAAAACAACCAACAAACCCTTCAGCTGGCCGAGGGGACTGCTCACGGAAAACCAGCAGATTCTGGTCTGAGTTTTCAAGACTGTTGTGTTTTTGTTAGAGGTACTGAGTGTCCTCCAAGCAAATTGGCTCTGAACTGCCCCACATGCTTCTGAGCCACATAAACCCCTTGGTCTGCTCCTGTTTCCTTACTCCTAGTCTGACAGTGAGTCTGAGAGACCTACCTTGAGCGGACTGAGCAGCCACAGCCCCTCCAGTCTCTGCTCGTGGGCCATGTTTTCCAAACCTCTTACCACTGCTTCTCTGCCTGTGAGCTCCAGCTGAGTCACTGAGCTCCCTCTGGTTAGTAGCAGGTGATGCTGGCTGAGACCCACCAAGCCCCACACAGACCATGCCCTCGCACCCCACTGGTGACTCTTGCTGTGGTTACACTGGGCAATTTGTGGGTCCCTGATGAGCCTGTGGTCAGACTTCAATCTCTGTCTTTACTGTGCTGCTGCCTTGCCAGCCTTCAGCAAAAAGCAGGAGTTGAGCTGTTTGCTTCTCATCTCCTGGCTGAGGCTTGTTAGGTCACTGGTTCCTTTACTGAGATGGTTCTGAGCACCAGTCCTGGGAGTCCGCCCCTCTCCAGGGGACTTTCATATAGGTTGACCCTCTGCTTGCAGCCATATTTACCACTAACAATATTTGCCAGGCTTAGGTTGGGGAAAAACCCTCTTGGCCCAGTTGGACAACAAGCCGGTGATAACTCCTGCTGTGGCTTCCCAGCAGCTGTGCCTCTGTGGGGTGATGGTTCCATCCCAAGGCTATATCACTGCTATTAGTTTGTGAGGGCTGTGCGACTGGATTGAGGGATCCTGCTGTGGTGGGGGCCTTAGACTGGATGATCTTTGGAAGTGCCTTCCTGTCCCTAATGTTCTGTGACTCGGTGATACCAGAGAGGCTGCACCAAGGAGCTGCTGCTCCTGCTGCTCTCTGTGTTTCAGTCCCTGCGTCTGTCTCCTTGCTGCCATTAACTCCGTACAGATCTACTGCTCAGAGATCTTTGGGTATTTTTCTGAGCATCACTTTGCTCTGATGCTGTTTGTATTTTCATCTGTTTATTTATCCCGGTGATGCCTCTCTGCAATCGCAGTTGTTGCGGTTGTCTTCTCTGGTCCTTGGTGAAATCACTACCTGAGCTCCAGTAGCTGCAACCAAACAGATCAGAAGGACTCTAGTCCCTCCTTACATGGAGCTATAGAGGTTTGTCCAAGCCCATTCCTGCATGGATGGTGACAGCAACTGAGGAGTTTGCAATACCTGTCAGGGTCTGTGTGGGGCGTATCCCCCCACGGTGATACCCCTGTGGGGGGGATATGTGGAGGGCCGCTGGGATGGACACTGGGGCAATGGCAGCAGGAGAGGCTTAGGGCTCAGCTCTGGTTAGCGGGTGCTGCTCCTGCGGAAGGATAGAGCTGCGCCCCAGAGCTCTGTTGGGTTTGCCCGTTGCCCTGCTGCACACCGTGGAAGAGGGTCTGGCTTCGCTCAGCGGGAACTTGCAGCTTTCCGGCTGTTTTTTGCAGCCTGTAAAGTACCTATTCCCGTCCCTGCCTCTCCCCCACCCCCTTCCAGTTCCTGTGCGAAGGAAACCCTGTGAGAGACACTGATGCAAAAGCCAGAAGCCAACGCTTTTCTTTTCAAGTCCTCAGCGTTTCATCTTCCCCCTCGGAAGGGAGGAAGCCCCTTTTGTTGAGCACGCAGACTGCAATTTCGCTGTCAGAGGCGGGCGGTGGGTCAGTGTTGTGACTGACTGCGCGGGGATCGCTCCCTCCGGGGTAATTGCACCGAATTTCCTTTTGAAGGACAGCTTTGCCTGGAGATGATACGAGGAACCCGCTCTTTTCCATTCACTCAAATTCATGAATTCAGCGGCTGTCATCGAGCGCTCAACACCCCTTCCAGCTCCCGGGCCAAGCCCGGGGAGACGGCAGCGGGGACTCGGGGATGGAGCCGGTGGCGGCTGCAGAGCGCGGAGCAAGACTGCAGACAGCGACGGGGTTCTTCGCCCACCTCCAGCACCGTCGGCTGCTCTTCCCTTCCTTCCGGCTGGGTGGCATCGCAAACCCTCATCCGTTACCTTCCAGGCTCCCGACGGCTCCCGCAGGTCCCCCCGCACCCACCCGGTGCCCGGGAGTCGCCCGTCACCAGCAAGCAGCTAAAAAGCAGGGAATGGGCTGGAAATATCGGTGCGCTCCGGTAACAATGAACCCCGCTAATTTATGCTAATTCGGGGGGTTGTGGTGACAGTAAGAACAAAATTGCAGAGTGGCTTTCGAGCCGGTAATTATCCCCCCATTTAGCTGCTCGGGAAGATGGACACACAATTACGCTCTCGCTGTATATTAATACGGATTCTTGACATCTTCAGCAGACCCGGAGCTGTCATCGGGCTTTTTGTCTACTTTAATTGAAAATTAATGGTTACTGCGTCGCCCCGGCAACGGCGGCCACGGGCGCCGAGAGTGCATCAGCCGGGCTCCGCCGGCACCGCCCGGCCGGGGTCACCTTGAAACTCGGGAACTTCAGCGCGGGAGAGGGAAGGACCCGGCCCCTGCCCGCAGGAGGCTCGGAGGGGAGGGGAGAAGGGGAGGGAGGGTGTGAAGGAGACACTGGGTGGGTTTTAGCGTCTTGACGGGGAAAAGAGAGGGAGGTTTGAAACGGGAGAGGCAGTGTGGAGGCGGGTGTCTACGAGTTTAAACCTTGGTGGGGGTCTCATGAGCCGCTCCAGGGCTGCGTGGGGGTCGGTACCCTTGAGACGGTTTGTGCAGGGCTGGGAGGGTAAGAGAGGAACGGTGAGGAAAGCAGGGGAAGGAGCCCCGAGGGGGGTGTGAGAGAAGCTGAGGGCTGGCTGCTGCTGAGAGAGAAGAGGGAGTGGGAAAAAGGCTGGAGGGCAGAGAGTCCGGATTTGCTTTGACTGGAAATGTCACTCTGGCTACAGAGCTGTTGGACTAAAGCAACCCTGTGGTGGTCTGGGGAGCCCCACAGCACAGAGGGATGGGGGGCTGTGGGGTGCAGGGAAGCCCTGCTCCAGCGCCTGGGATCACTTTGCTACAAGGAAGGCTGACCCCTCCCAGGGACTCAGCCTGCCCTGCCCAGGTCACAAGTGGGTTTTCAGTGGGGTTTTTTTTTCCCTAGCACCAAACTCTGGTGTCTTCCCTCTTCCTCAGCTGGATGTGGGGCAATGCAGCATCATCTGCAGTTTGGGGGCTGCTCTGGGCCCTTTGGCAGGGCTGCAGCTCATGGGCCAGGACCCCAGTGCAGCCTTTGGTCTTCAGGACCTTCAGCCCTGCTCGCCAGGGGGTGAAGGCACCCCAGAGCCTGGGGAAGTGCCAGGGACAGTGAAGCTGTGGCACTGGGTGATGAGGGGCTGAGTGTCTTTGTGGTGACAGTGAGAAGCAAACAGGACAGTCAGCAGCTGGGGCAGTGAGATGCCAGGTCCCTGCCTCTGAATGAGCTGTACCCTTGTTCTGGCTTTTCCTCCTCTTTCCCTCTCTCCTCGAGGTTCCCACATCCCATGGTTCTCCTTTACCCAGGGCCAGAGCATGAGGACAGGCTGCTGCTCCACTTGCCCTTGTCCAACAAAATGCCACCATAGAGCAAAGGGACTGGGAGGTGGGAAGAAAGTTGTTGCCAGCCTGCAGAGGTGCAGAGGAGGCAGGGACGCCCCAGCTGAGGAGCTCCATGCAGAGTAGAGTGGGAGCAGTGTGGTCAGTGAGGGCAGCAGTGACGTTCCAGAAACACCAGTGGGAAGGCAGATGTTCTCCAGGCACCCACAGTTGCTTGGTGCCTGCTCATACGGGACAGAGTCTGGTCTGTCCAGCCTGTCCTTGCTCCCATGAGGTGCAACAGAGGGTTCCTGCTGCATCCCCTTCACTCCCCTCACAAACACCTCTGGATGCAGTGTGAGGCAAACCCCAGGCTCTTGTGGATGGTGACCTGAGCCTTTTAAAGGCAGAAGCCCATCCTCTTCCTGAGCAAAGATGACGAACAGGACAGAGCTGTGCCCTCCTGGGAGGTGACTGGGAACCTTTAAAAGGCAGAAGCTTGTCCTCTTCGTGAGCAGAGAAGATGCCAAACAGGGCAGAGCTCTGACTGAGAGTTGGTGTCTTTTCTCTCCTGTTTTTCCCCACATCCCTGATCCCAACCTTAATCCTCGCTCTGAATCCTGTCAGAGGCTGTTCTAGCACTGACATTGCTGCAGGCATCTTCCCTTCTGCCTTCCCTCAGATCTGCCTCCTCCTGGGACGTCTAAAGAGGACTCGGAGATTTCTGTGTTACAGGATGATTCACTCAGTGCCCTCCAGCAAAGTGCTGGGGATCCCCATGAGAGAACAAAGGCAGAAGGAGGATGGGGTTGTGCTGTTGGTGGATGCTGCAGCACAGCAGCTGGGCTCAAGGCCGGTCTGTGGGGCCCAAATATCTTGGGGGGATCGGCCAGAAGCAAGGGCTGGGCAGGGAAAGGATGCTGGTGCCCAGTGCAGGAGATGAACCTGTCACCCCAGGACTGCAGGTACTGATTCTGCTGTCAGGTCATCACCAAGACAATGCTCTGGGGTGTTTGGCCCAACCTGCTGTTGATTTGAGGCTGTAAAGGCTCAGTGATGGACAAGGCATGGAGCCAGGGGCTCTGGAGGAGCCCAGCTGCCTCTCCCTGAACTCACAGCCTGGATGGGGTGGGGATAAGCTGTGGGGGAGCACAGAGAGTTGTCCTGGGGTGGGTGTCCCTGCTTTCCCTTCAGAAGGAGGCAGGTGCCAGGAGCTCTTCTCTGTTTGTGTGGCACTGGAGCAGATGCCACTGGTGATGGGACAGAAGTCTGGGCTGGACTAAACTCATCTTGCTGTGACACACCCCCACCCCCCCCACCCCACCCCCCGGATGGAATCTGGCTCAACCACATCCCGTTGCAGCAGGGCTGGGGAACTTCTGCCCCTCCAGAGTTTGGGTGGCACAAGATCCAAACACCTCTGCCTCTGGGCAGGTGGAAAACAATCGCTGCAGGTCACAGGCTCCTCATTCAGGCAGGTTTCCCTGATACAAACCAGCCAAGCCAGCAGGGTTTCCCCTGGTGTGGGGAACGATGGCAGCTCCTCGCTCTCAGACTCTGCAGCCCCTTTCCTGACACCCATCAGCTCCCAGAGGGGAATCCATGGAGTAGGACTGAGGCTAGCAGCCCCTGCTACTGCTAAACCCCACAAGCTCAACCCAGCTGTGCATTGCAGTAAGGAAGGGAGCAGAGCTCAGTTATAGGGTCGTGAGTTATAAGGTCTACCCCAGGCACTGGTCCCTCCCTCAGGACCCAGGTCATTGTTATGGGTGTTGATGCAGCAGCACCAAACGCTGTCTGTGGTTTACAGGGGCGTTTGGATGTGAGCTGGGGTGAGGTTTGCCCTCATGTGTGGGGACTTTAACAGGACGTGTTTGGCTTTTATGGGGGGTTATGGCAGGACAGGAGGGCAGTGGATGTGCTGCTCAGGAACTGAGAACAAGCATGGAGAGACATCTCCAGTGACCCTTCAATGAGTAAAGGACCCATTGACTTCAGTGCTGTGGGCCATGCAAAGTCCACATGTGGTGCTGGACACGGCTCCCATGAGAGTGCAAATCCAGTACCGACCTGGAAAGGCGACTGGGGCTGCCACTGAGCCGAGAGTATTTTTGCCTTTGGGGCTGATGGAGGAACCTTAGAGCAGCCTGATGATGTGGTGGGGCTGGAGAGCTTCACGCTCAGGCCCTGGAACAGGGAGGCTGGGGCTGTTCCATCCCTGGCAGTGCCCAAGGCCAGGCTTGATGGGGCTCTCAGCACCCTGGTCTGGTGAGAGGTGTCGCTGCCCGTGGCCAGGGGGTTGGGGCTGGCAGAGGTCTTGAGCTCCCTCCCAACAGAAGTCATTCTGTGCCCCCTGAGATCCACCGATGAGCAAAGACTTGTCTAACTGGGTCCATAAAGGCATTTTGTACCCTTGCTGCTACTCCACATCAGCCTTGCCCTCAGCTCTTTCCTTCTTGAGGTAGGTGAGGATGGAGCTTCCCAGCCACTTCAGGTGCATGAGATGGTCATGGGGACTAGCACTGGCTACTGGCCTGCCCTGTGGATGCTTCACAAGGTGTTCGGCTGGTGCCAGGGCTGTTGCGTCACCCAGAAAACCCCACAGCAGCTTCAAGCTCCATTTTTTGCCTGAAGCTCTGCCTTTTTTGCACCCCCAGATGAAGGCAGAGCTGGCTCAGACCCCATGGGGACCAGCACGGGGCAGGGGCAGGGCTGGATTCCCGGAGAGCTGGAGGCACCTCTCGTGTCTGAAACACTGTGCAGCACGCTTTGGCCGGTTTACCTCCCAGCATCTCCTGCTGGCCTGAAGCCGAGGGAACCAGCACAAGCGAGAGCTGGACGAGCGGCTGTAGCGCCTTCGCTCCCTGTCTGCTGCTGCAGTGAGAACAGCCTTCTCCATCCAGCTGCCTCCTGTTAACCCAGGTGCTGCTGGGATGGGCGGTGGCAGCAGCAGCAGAGGAGGGGGCTGGGGAGGGGAAGGCAGCCGGCAGGAGCAGGGCTGGGGCTGAGCAGGAGGAGGAAGAAGTCACGGAGAGCTTGGCCTGGCCAGGGGCTGCAAGGTGGGGACTGGGAGACTGGAGATCATAGAGTCACTGGACATACTGGGCAGGAAGGGATCCCCAAAGGGCAGCCAGTCCAACCCCCTTGGTGGGCCAGCGCTCTCCAGCCCAGGTTTCCCAGAGCCCCAGCCAGCCTGGCCTTGGATGGCTCCAGGGATGGGGCCTCCCCACATCTCTGGGCAGCCTGTCCCTATTGGTTGTAGGGGGGTTGGGCTGGATGATCTTTGGGGGCCTCTTCCAACCCAGTGACTTCTGTGATTCTATGTGACCCACAGCAGGAGGTGACGGGGTGAAGTGATAACTTGTCTCCTTGTCTGGAGATGCTTCAAATGTGCCTGGCCGTGTTCCTGTGCAACTGGATCTAGAGGATCCTGCTCTGCCAGGGGGATTGGACTGGATGGTCTTTCAAGGTCCCTTCTAACCTCTGATGCTCTGTGATTCTGTGACTCTGTGTCCCACGGTGGCCAGAAGAACCAGCTGGGCTGCAGGAGCTGCTGTGGGAAGGTCCACCCCTCCCTCCCGGTGCACAGACCCACTCCGTGCCCAGGAAGGTGCAGCAGGGCGCAACGAGAGTGTTGATGCTCTGCAGCAAGGGTCCAGTGTGTGAAGGGGCTCTAATACGGAGCAACCCCAACTAACCTGCATCAAACTCCCAGGCCCTCTTTTCTGATGCCTGGGAGGAGCAGGACATGGAACACTGGTGGCTGCTTTGGGCTACCTGTGGAAAGCTGTAGAAATTACTGGGCCTGGAAGGGATTTGGGGAGCCAGTGGGGTCCATCTCCTCCCAGTCTCCACCTCAAACCCTGCAATGGGGACTTACTGTGACCTGGAGCAGGACCGAACTTGTTCTGCTGGGTTAAAGTGATTCAAAGAAGAGTGATGTCAAGGCTGGAAGAGCAGTTTATGAGAAAGGGATCTGGGGGTCCTGGTGGACAGCAGGATGACTATGAGCCAGCAATGTGCTCTTGTGGCCAAGAGGGCCAACAGCATCCTGGGGTGGATCAGAACAGGGGTGGTTAGCAGATCAAGAGAGGTTCTTCTCCCCCTCTACTCTGCCCTGGTGAGACCACACCTGGAGTATTGTGTCCAGTTCTGGGCTCCTCAGTTCAAGAGGGATGTGGAGCTTCTGGAGAGAGTTCAGCATTGGGCAACGAAGATGATGAGAGAGGTGGAGCACCTCCCTTCTGAGGAGAGGCTGAGGGAGCTGGGTCTCTTTAGCTTGGAGAAGAGGAGACTGAGGGGTGACCTCATTAATGTCTACAAATATTTGAGGGGTGGGTGTCAGGAGGATGGAGCCGGGCTCTTCTCGGTGTCATGTAGTGATAGGATGAGGGGCAATGGTTGTAAGCTGCAACATAGGAGGTTCCACATCAACCTGAGAAGGAACTTCTTCCCAGTGAGGGTGACTGAGCACTGGAACAGGCTGCCCAGGGAGGTTGTGGAGTCTCCTTCACTGGAGACATTCAAGACCCGCCTGGATGTGTTCCTGTGTGACTTGGTCTAGGTGATCCTGCTGTGTCAGGGGGATTGGACTAGATGATCTTTCGAGGTCCCTTCCAATCCGTAGTGATTCTATGATTCTGATGCTGGCGCCACCAGCACCAGTCGCAAGGTTTGAGGTGGGGTCTTGCCAGAGCAGAGTGAAGGGGAAGAACCACCTCTCTGGCTCTTCCAGCCCCCCTTCTCTTGAGGCACAGAACGAGGGCGGAGGCCTCGTCCCTGGAGGGGTTCAACAGGTAGGTGGGGCAGGGTGTTTCAGGAGATGGGGTAGTGGCTGGGGGTTGTAGAGAGGATAGTTGGACTTGATCTTGAGGTCTTTTCCAACCTGGATGGCTCTGTGATGCTGTGATAGGGCGGGCCGGCTCACGCTGAGCTACTCCTCAATGTGATCCAGTGTGGGTGACAAGTGCCATTTAGGCTCTTGCTCCAGCCCCACCGCTGCCACATCCACCCTCAGAGACCTTGGCCCCTGGGAATCTTGCCCTGATTCACTTCCAGTTTCCTCAGAGACGGGAGCTGGAGCGATCCCCAGCGTGGGACTGGGATGAGCCTGGCTCCCAGCACCACCAGTACGGACGGGGCTAGGCACGCACCTCCCCAGTCGCCGATGACCTCATGCCGCAGACACGCATGAGGTCACGGTGATAATTGCTCTCCCCAAATGCTGTGTCTTGCGGGAAGAGGATGTTGTGGAGCCAGAGAACTCGTTGGGGCACAAGAGCGCAATGCACAGCCCTGGCCGAGGGCCTTCCCGGGGGAGCTTGTGGGCACAGGGTGCCAAGAGCTCCCAGACCTGGACTGTGGGTGGTGGGGGCACGGTGGGAGAAGAGAGGCTGGCAGCTGGGACGTGGTGCTGGGGGACTCGGGGGCAGTAATTGCAGAAGGAGTATGAGCAGCAGCCAGTGGGAAGGACGAGGGACCGTGCAGGGACCTACCCTCCCCAGGGCACTGGTGGCGGGTGGGTGGGCAGGCAGAGCAGGGCACAGACACTGAGTGATGCTTAATGTGAATCTGGGCTGCGCCGGTGCTGCCAGGGCCCCTCCAGGATCTTCTGTTTCTGCTGGCTGGCTCCTCCCAGCCCCTTCCACATCTCAGCTCTGCTCTGGGAGGTTCTGGGGCTGTTGGGCTCTGCTGCTGCAGCCCCCCTGCCTGTCAGAACCCTCTCCAGTGTGGTGCCTCGGTCTGGCCACCTGTCAGTTGACAGAGCGATGCCCCGTTGCCAACAGCAGAGCAATCGCACAGACTCTCTGCCAAAAGTATCCCAGTTATCCCTCGCAGAACCCTCCTTTCTCTCACCAGAGACAGCTCCAAGGTGTTTCACCCCTCAGGACAAAATTTGTGCCTCACTGAGTGAGACCCGGGCTCTGCTCTCCCAGCAGAGCTCTGGGAGTGCCTCCCACCACCCTGTTTTCAGCTGTTTCTGCTCCCTGCAGCTCTGTGACAGGTAGTGCAGAAGCAGCTGAGAGTAGCCCTCTTGAACCTCGGAGAACATCCAGCCTCAATGAGACTTAGCACTAGCAGGTTCCATGGGAAGGTGAACCAAGCCACAGGTGCTGCTCCAGGAGAGAGAGCAGGAAATGAAAGGAAACGAAGCTGGCAAAAACCATCCGGTCTGCGGGGAAAAGCCCCAAAGATCCCACTGCGTCCTGAAAAACCCCCGGAGACCCCCGGAGACCCACTGCTCCATCCTGAGCCGCGCAGAGAACCCGGCCCCGCCGCCACGCCGAGCAGTGACATCTGGCTGCACTGACAGAAACCACAGAGGGGAAAATCATGTTTTGTCTTTCATTATTTATCACCCTCTAACTGTCTCCAGCTGGGTGAGTAAACAGCCTCCTTGGGCCCTAATGAGAACAGCCTGCCGCTGGGCTCCCGCTGCCGAAGCCCGGCGCAAGTGGAGCGCGAGCGGCCGAGCGCAGCCGCTGCCTCGTGCTGGGGACCAGCCCTGGCTTCACCCCGCTGCCCGTCCGGCCTCACTGGAAGCACCGGCGCGCTGGTGGGATGCGGGTGCGCAGCCGTGGAGCCCCCGGCCCTGGTTATCGTTCAGGGGAATTCTGTGCCCAATTCCCCTGCTGAGCTGCGTCATGCATGGACTCCTCGGCGTCCCGTGAAATGGCTGTGCGTCTGCACACCAAGAGCCAGCGGGAACGGGCTGGGAGCCGGGGGCTTTGCTTTGCCTCTTTCTCCCCCTCGTTCGGCTTCGAGCTGGTTTTGTCGACAGCCGTTGCCCACTGCGGCCCCTCGCAGGGCTGAATCGATGGGTCTGTGAGCTCCACTGCTCACCGAGCCCTTCTGCCCTCCTGCACCATCTCCAGTGGCTCCAGATAGTGTGTTTGCAGCCCTCAGGCTGGGCCAGGGGACGGTGAGGTTGGACATCTGGGGGAGTCTCGTCCCTGACAGAGGGGTCAGGGGTTGTAACTGGCTGCCCAGGGAGGGGGAGAGTTGCCGTCCCTGGAGGGGTTCAACCACTGAGGAGCTGTGGCCCTGGGAACTGGGTTTGGTGGGCAGGGTGAGGTTGGGGTGCTGGTTGGACTGGGTGAGCTGGGAGGGCTCTTCTAGCCCTACTGATTCTGTGCTTCTCTTGCCTCTCCAGGAGCCAGAGCAGAGGCCATGGTCCCTTCCCACAGCCCAAGTACATCCCCCAGAGCTGCAGTGAGGAACCCCTGTGGGTGCAGAGCAGCTGGCCTCATCCCCTGGATCCCGATGCCTCTTCCCGTTTGCTTCACTGGGGGTTAGGATCAGGCTGGAAGATTCAGATCCCCCTGATTAGGGCAGGCTTTGGATTAGGCTCTGAATTAGGTCAGGTTGTGGGTTGTCCTAGCCTCCCAGTTGCTCTCGTCTTTCCCTCCCACAGCTTTGCTGGGCCAAGGCTGAACTCTGGATGCTTTGGCCAACCCACAGCTCCTGCTGGCAAGCCAAAGGGCCGGTTACACCCGTGACAAAGGCACAGCCCCCATGGCCCTGCTTTGAGCAGCGCTGGTCCCTGCTCAGCCCTCAGATCCAAGGCAGAAGCCATGGGAAGGTGCAGCCAAGGACCCTGTGGAGCACTGGGGCACCACTTGACCCAACCCTTGAAGTGAGGAAAGGTCTTAGTTAGGAGCCAGAGAGTCCTTGGCCACCACCAGCAGCCACTTTCCGTGAAGATTCACCCATTTCCCAAGCCAGGAGCAGCAGCATCCCCTCTGCGCCCAGCAGCGCTCAGAGCCACCCCAGCCCTTCCAATGAACGGACAGCAAATGGAAGGGTCTGAATGAAGTGACTCAGTTCTGGTGGCCCCTGCTTCTCCCACATCAGGAACAAGCTACACCCGAGTTTGGCTGGAATTAGGTCACTGCTGAACATAGGTCACGAGAGAACATGAGGAGCTGCTCAGTGGGAAGCCCCAGGTTTTAGGGCTCTTTGTGGAAATCCCCTCCCGAATGAAGCTATAAATAGAGGGGCAGGAGCCCGTGGAGGGGATCATCCTCTGCTCAGTCTGCCCAGTGGGCTGCTGCTCACAGCCCAGTTTGAACCAGTTGTGAGTCCACCTGTTTTTGGAAGGAGAAAGAAAAGAATATGGTGACACTCTGACTTCTTCCCCTTGTCCCTCCAATGGGGCCTTTGCTGCCCCCCTGCCTGACGGGGATTGGGGTGCACGGCCAGGAGGGCCCGGCTGCCCTGTGATTCAGCCCGGTCTGGACACACCTCCTCTCATCCCATTGACTTTGCTCTTGTGAGTCAGACCCTCTTACGGTAACTACTGCCCCAGCTTTCACAGTGCCCATGGGGTGAGCTAGTCCCTACCTGCTCACTGGAAAGAGACCATGCAGGCAGCTCCTCTCTGCAGACACCCAGTGTGGGAGCTTTTACAAAGCAGTGACCTTTTGGGGCTGGTCTTCTGGCCCAGGCAGGTTTTTCAAAAGGCAAAGGGCAGCTGTAAGATCAAGGCACCCTGATATCCACTCAGGCTCAGACAAGGGGTGCCCCAGCGTGAGAAACTTCTGCCTTTGGTTTGGGGAGCTGTGTGAGAAGGAAGATGAGGAGCCTGATCCCATGGCAGAAGCAGCTCTGATCCACTGTGTGACTCAGTTCCTGAAGACTCCTGAGCTCTCACACATTTTTATGAAGAGTAAAACCCCTGGGGCATTTCTCCCCCTAACTCCACCAGACTTTTGCTCTCCATCGCATCTCGTCTGGGTTGCTGCTTGAGGTGCTGCTGGCAGCTTCCCCTCCTGGTCTCACCAGACCAGCTCAGTCCTGGTCCTGAATATGCTGAACACAGAGCCCTGCTGCCATCCCATCCCATCCCATCCCACCCCTGTCTGCTGCCCCTCTCTGGACCGTCATCCCAAGAGCACAGGCAGCAGCTGCATGAGGGCTCCTGACTTGTGTTGTCCCCAGGCTCTGCGACCCCAGCTTGGATCCCAGCTTGGCATCGGAGCCACGGGTGCTGCAGCACAGTCAGATAATAGCCAGGCAGCAGAGGAACCCTCAGTGGGGGAAGTGGCCTGAGAAACCCAGCCCTGGCCCCAAACAAAGCGCTTTTGTGCTCCAGCTGGAGTGAGCCGAGGTGGCTTCCTGCCACCAGCTTTTGGGGGCTGCTTCCCTCTTCTTCCGGGTCCTATCCTGCTTCTGCAGTGATAAACAGGCCGGTTCCTGACCCCCAGAGCCTCCTCCAAGCCCACGTTTCCATCCAACGACTCTCATCCCCAGCACCGGCTGCTTTGCCACCTGTCCCTCTCCTTCTCATCCTGGCCACACGAGCACCGTCTCGGAGTAGATGGTAATGAGCCGTCCTCAGGCCAGAGCAATCACCCGTCGGCAAGACTGAAGTTCACAAACCAGCCCGGACAGGGCTCTGCTGTAACCGATGGGAAGTCGGTCGGTTCGTGTCAGGTTTTCGCTCGTTTCACACCCGCTGGCGGCTGCTCCCGGAGCTCTTGCCCTGAGCAGAGCTGCTACGAAACCTGAGATGAAGAGGGATCTTCTCATTAATGACCTTTCCAAAGGCATTTCAAGGGGGGGTCTAAAAGGATAGACGGAGAGGAGGCGATGCTCTGCCCTGCAGCCCCTGGGGGAAGCCCGTGGGCACAAGCCAACCACGTCGACAGGAGCGGGACGATCCCGTCCCGAAGCCTTTCTGCTTCCATCACCCAAGAGGAGGGTCAGGCAAACAGGACTGCAGCCCTCGGCAGTCGGCCGAGTTCATTAACTCAGCCATCGGAACCAGCTCCTGGCGGCCCGGACGCTGTCCCTTCCCCGCGATGCTCTCGGGGCGGGGAGACGGATCGTCTCCGTCCAGTTCCAATGTCAGCAGCCGGAGGAAAACAGCCCGGCTCAGGCTACCTACCCCAGCCCCTGCCGTTTACGGACCCGACCGCAGCAGCAGCCGGGGCCCCGTCTGGTCCCATCTTGTCAGGTACCGCTCCAACACACCGGGGACTACGGGGATCACAGTGCCGGAGTGAGGCAGCCCCCAGCCCCGGCGCTCGGGGCTCCCCGCGCTGGATCTACACAGGCTATTACGGTAATTTGGTAGAGCCGGTTCCTCGTGATAGGAATCTTCGCCTCGTTAAAGGGAGGAAGGGAAAAGGGAAGAGAAAAAAAGCCCATCGCATCCTGCTGGCTCCTGGGGACAGTTCATTAAGCAATCAGCTCCCTTAATGAAATATTTCTTTGTTCAAATATTCATTGATCGGCCGCTCGCGAGGAGGAAGGGAAGGGACCATGTCCCCACGTCTGTCTGTGGAGGCTCCCCAAGCCCGTGCTGGGTGCCGAGGGCTGTGCCCCAGCTCCCACCCATCAGCTCTCGGCCGGCACCCAGCCTGGACCAGCATCCAACAAGGGGCTGGGGTGCTCTGAGGGCTGTTCCTGTGTTCAACCCCTCTTCCATCCCACCGGTGCTCCTGAGGGGGGATAAGGTCCTATGCAGCAGGTTTGGGTCTTCATTGCAGGAAGCAATGGGGAGGTTTGGATGGGCTCTGGTTCGGGTCACACTGGGATGTTGTGACAGACACGGGGAGAGTTGGGCCAAGAGCCAACAGAAGTGGGCAACTGGGGAGTGGGCAGAGCTGGTGGTGGTGGGCAGAGTAGAAAGGGGGGGATTCCAAAGTTCTTCTGTCGAGATGTGAGGGAGGGGGGACCCATTGGCACTCCTAGGGCAGCACAGCAAAGGCTGTTTCACACCCTGCAGGGTGAAAGAGCTGTGAAAGGAACAAGGGATGTTAAGAGATGTGAGAACAAGGAGGAGCCAGCTCCGGGAGCCGGGATGGAGGGCACCGGTGGACGAAGAAAGAGAAGAGGGGAGTGAAACAAAACCGGTGAAAGAGTGAGACAGGAGTGACTGCAGGCAAAGGGCCAGAGCTGTCCACCCCCTCCCTGTCTCAAACCTTACACCGTGAGTAATCCCCGCTGCTCGGCACCGTGACGCCCCAGGCACGGAGCCACCACGCGGGTGAGCATCTCCCCAGAGGAAGCAGTGCAGACGGGTGCGGGGAGAAGACGGCCCACTTGGGATGAGCAACGCGGTTTGAAAAGCAGGAAAAGGAGGGCAGAAGAGAGGGGAAAGGGAAAGAAACCCCAGCCCAGCCCATGGCACAGGCCCCTGGGCACAGAGAAGCCGGGTGTGCTGGGGGCACAGCGTAGACTGGCAGGGAGGATTCTGAGGCAGTGGCTACAGCTCGCTCAGGGGTGCGTCCCGTGATCTGCAGCCCCTCTGCTCACAGGCTCCTTCGCCTCCTGTCCTGTGCTCTGCAGGCACAGAAGACGATTGGTCACTGTCTGCAGACCCCCTGCACTCCATCCTTGTCTCCGTGGGCGGGAGCAGCACATCCAGGCGCCAGTGTTTGTGCCTCAGTGCTGTCTCTCCTATAACCATTGGCTTCAGCTCCCTAAAACCTCCATCTGACGCTCTAATAGTTGGGGAAACTGAGGCACGACACAGACACCAGCCTGGGGGGCTGCAAAGCCACTGCTGTGGCTCTGAGACTCTGCCTGGGTTACTGCACTCCCATACCTTCCGTCTGTGTGCAGAGCACCAGGCTCCCCAGTCCTTGACAGGGATGGCTGTGGGGTCTCTGGCCAAGGGCTGGGGTAGCAGGATCAGTGCTGGACACCAGGGCAGCCACCAGCCTGTTGCTTTAAAAGGCAGCCAGGAGCTTCCATTGCTTACAGGAACTGGTGCATCATCCCTCTGCCTTATGCAAGAGCCCCAGGAGTTCCAGGTTGGATCCAAGTGCTCAATGTTGGCCACGGCCCCACCAGCACGTCTGGACAGAGTCAGATTCCTCTGTGTGCTCCTTGGCTCCCAAGCATGGGCTGAGCCACCCTGTGTCCTTCCTCTGGGGCTTCTGGATCTCCTCGGGAGCAGCCCAGGGCTGGCAGTGGATGCAGCACCCAGAGCTGTGGGTTTGTGCTGGGAGGACTGGCCCTACACCCCCCTCTGCTCACCCGCTGCATCTGACACGGTTATGGAGTGGTTCAGTTGTGGACCCCCAGGGAGCTGAGGGAGTGGGTGGGGGCTGAGCAGCGGGTGCTGCCGGGCACTGTGGGGTGATGCAGAAACTGCATGGAAATAGCCACTGTGTGTCCGAGTGGAAAGAGCAGCCTTCCTGCCCACCTGTTGGGATCTCTGCCTTGGAAGGAAGGGGAGCTGGGGCTCTGCTGTGTTCGTGCAGAGCTTCCTCCACAAAACACCACTCTGGAAGGGAAGAGGTAACCTTCACCCCTGGTTCTCCCTGTTCACCGATTCCCAGTCGTACCAGCTTTCCTTTTCCCACTGTTGTTTGGGGTTTTTCCTTTATTTTGCCTTGAAAGAAGGAGGGAGAGAACCTGAGACAAGGCAGAAGGGGAGGAGCTCAGGGCATTTGTTCTCACCATCAAAGGTGGGGCTGAGAAGCCGGGTTACTCTGCATGCAGAAGAGACGAGAAGGGAGATGGGATGTTCTCCACAACCTGTTGGCCAGTGGAGATGGCCAGACCTTGTTCTGAGGGAGCTTCGGATTCAGGTTGGAGAGGTCTTTCCTGAAACTTGAGGATGTGGCCTGGTTTGGACCTGCTTTGTCCTGAGTGGGATCCAGGGCAGACCCCACTGACCTTTTCCAGGGAAGATTTTGGCTTTCTGTCAATCTTAGAGCAAACTGGGACCAGCCCCACTCCAGACCAGCATGGGATCAAGAACCTGCGGGTGAAAACTTTCACTTCTAAAACACTTTCAATACCCTGGTGAGAGCAGGCACTTCACGGGAGGAAAAAGAGCCAAAACCAGCTCCTCCAGGAAAAACAGTTTCCCTCAACATGAGCAGGGTTGGGCTTGGAAGACACCAACTCCATCTCCTCCAGCCACACGTCTCAGTGCCTGACAACCAGACACTGTTCAAACACTTGACCCAGGAGCCATCAATCCCACTCCTCAGCAACACCCTTCCAGAGGGGACAGACGCCCCAAGCTCTGCCTGTTGCAGAACAAAAGGGAACCTTTCCCATCCTTTATTTCTTTTCTTCCCCTCTCTCCCTCTTTGTTGGGGCTGTGGTGCTGTAGCAGGAGCATCCACAGTCTCTCTTGTCACCCTCCTGAGAACTTCCAGTCTCCAGAGAAGCTCCAGAACCTGCAGCAGCCCTGGTGTCCCCATGTCCATCCAGCTGTGGTAGGAGCAAGGTGGCCCAGACCCTGCCAAACTGGCCAAGACATTTCTCCTCACCCAGACTCCTGCTCAGCCCCAGGGCCGGGTTGTTCCAGAGGGATCTCCAGGCCCCGCTCAGTTCTCAGGCTCCTCTCAGCAGAGGGCTGCCTGTGGCTCTCTGTGCAGATCCCACCAGCTCAGGGGCTATCCGATGTATCAAGGGGGCTGTTCCTATGTCACGCACAGAGGGGCCACCCCAGGCTGGACCTGGCCTGTCCCTCAGAGTGACTCTTCATTACTCAGAAAAGCTCTGGTTTGGAATTTAATTTCACAGGCTGATGTTTGGGTGAAAAACTTGTAAAGTCCAAACCCCGAGAATAAATCTGAGGAGGGGAATGGGAAAGTGGGTTTTGTGTGTCTGGGAGGGAAACACCACTCACTGGACCCCAAAAATGCCCGAGGAGATTGGACTGAGCTGAGCTGGGGACAGGCAGCAGCTTGTGGTGCTTTTGCCTGGCTGCTGCGGGTCAAGGCTTCCTCAGGGTGGGGAGGGTCAGCAGTCTCTGTGGGGCTGCCCCTCTGCATGCGGGGAGCAAACTCTTCGCACTGGTCTCAGAGCTACCAGCACTCCAGGGGTTTGCACGGTACTGGGAGTGATGTGGTCTGAGCTTGGGGGCTGGAACTAGGTGACCTCTGAACTGTCTTCCTACCTGAACCCCTCTGTGATTCTTCAAACTGAAGCTGCTTCACTTCCCCTGTGGAACCTGGCCCTGAAATTGCAGGATCAGACTGATTTGAGTTGAAGGGACCTGCCCAGCTCCTGCAGTGTCACTCCCTGCCCTGAGTAGGGCCATCCTTACCCAGAGCAGGGTGCTCGGAGTCCCAAGGTCCAGCCTGACCTGATGGGGCTTCTCCCACAAACCTGGGCACCCTGGACCAGGGCTTCACCACCCTCAGCACCAACAACCTCTTCCTCTTCTCTAGTTTGGGTCTCCATGCTTTAATTTAAGCATCACCCCTGGTCCTGTCCACAGCCCCTGCCCAACAGTTGCTCCCCGAGTTTCTCACATGTCCCCTGTCAGCAGCCAAAGGTCACAAACCTCTGGCCAGCAGTGGAGAAAGCACTGCTGGAACCAGGGGGCAGGGTGACGGTTGGGTGGGGCTGGATCACAAAGATGGGAAAAGCAGAGTGAGCAGGGGAGATGCAGGACCTTCCCCTGGCCCCAGCACTGCGGGGTCAGCGCAGCACATTCCTGAGAGACATCCTGGGGGGCCCTTTCCAGAGAGCTGGGACCTGATCCTGCACAAGTGGGAAAGCAGGAAACCTCAGTCTCGTGGGAGCCCCATGGCTGCTGAGGAACAAGCCCAGCCCTCTGGCAAATCCCAGGGCTCCCAGGAGGTGTGTTGAGTGCTGAGGGTAAGGTCAGGCGCAGCCCTCGAGGGTATGATTTTGGGGGGTTTGCTGGGATGTCTGCTGGGGCAGCTGAGCCTGTGGCTGGGGTGAACCTGCTCCCCCCAGCCAGGAGCTCCCACCCTTCTCGGTCAAGTGATTTTTTACTGTTTCAAAAACTTCTTGTGAGCTACCCAGTCACAGGGGACATGTCCAGGTGGTCAGGAAGCTTCTCATCAAGATTTCACCTTCCAAAGCCCCTCTCATCTGTCTGCGAAGCAGAAATTTCAGAGAAAAGCTGCTTTTGAAGTAGAAAAAGGAGGCTGAAAGCACTTTGGTGCCACTGAAGACCATCAGCACCCCACAAGAAACTTAACTTCTCCACTTCTACAAGGTTTGTGTTGTCTGTCCCCAACCCTCACAGGTGGGAACATCCCCCCAAACCTCCCCGGGCTCAGCAGTGAGGCCACCCAATTGAGACCTCCTCAGCAGCTGGGGCAGATGTTCAGCCTTTGGGTCCTTGACCAGGAGACCCCAAAAGAGTCCAGCACAGGGAGCTGGTTTGGGTCCAACACTGTGGCAGGGACTTTGCTCTCCTGGGGACCCTCTAGCGACCCTCCAGTGACCCTCATCCACTGATGGGACACGTTGTCAGGAGGTGACAGAGCTGGGGGACTCTGCTGGAGTCACCAGCCCTGCACCTGGCTGTTGCAGTCTGTAAAACGGGGTCAGCGCCAGCAGGGTGGAGGTAGGGAGATGTGTGTCCTCCCCGCTCCCCCATGCCTCAGTTTCCCCCCCAGCCTCGAGGCATCACTGTGCCCAGGGGACCAACCTCAGCAGAAACCAATTAGCAGCAGCGTTAATGAGCAAAACGCAGAGAAGGAATGGGTCGGGGCGGTACAAACGGGGACAAGTGCGGGGGGATGCAACNGGGGGGTCCGCGCTGAGAGGCGGCGCGGACCGCATGATCCGACGCGGGATCCCGGCGCTCGGAGCCACCAGGTGGGTGAAGAACGGGGGCCAGTGTAGGGTTGGGGGGTACCCGCACCCACAGGGGCGACCCTGAACCCACGAGAGTGGAGCTGTTGCTGGACGAAGGGAAGGGTCGGGACCCCCAGACCCCATCGGCAGGTGTGAGGCGGGAGGGGGGGCGGCGGTGCGGGTTGGTGCCCCTGATCCCAGCTCCTTCCCGCCCCGCACTCGGAAGTTTGTCGGACAAAGGCAGCGGGGTCGGTAGTTGGCGGGCGGGCCGTGGGGGGGGTGCTCGGGAGGTCCCCACGATGCTGGAAGGGACCCGGGCTCGGAGCGCCCCGGGGTGGGGGGTCCCGGCGCTTTGCAGGGTCCCCTGCTGCGGGGCAGCCCTGGCGGCGGGTGTGTTCGGGTCTAGGGGTGGGGATGTCTCCGTCGGCCCCCACTCCCGAGGTTGGTGGAGGGTGGGGGGAACACGTCGGGGAGTGTCGGGCACCGGGAAACTTGAGCGGCCGGTGCCGGCCTCAGAGCTGCCGACGCTCCCGCAACTCGGAGTCCCGCACCCTCGTCCGAGGAGACGCCGCACCAGGGCGGAGGGAGCCTGGCAGCCCCCAGCTCTGCCCCGTTGACCCCGAGCCCCTTTGTCGATGGTTCCCACTTCCCCCCCCTCCCCTCTATCGCTTCTCTCCAGCAGCTTGGTTTTCATTCTGGCTGCTTGGGGAGGGGAGGGCTCGGTCGGGGTCTCTTCTCCCTTTTCCGTCGTTCCTAAACCTGTTTCCTCCCATCCCTACCGCTCGGTGCCCGATTCCCTCCTCGGAGCTAAAATTAAGTCAAAGTCAGCCCCGAGTTTTGCGGCTCCTGGGAGGGAGAAGCTGCCGCCGTCGCCCTGCAGCCCGGACCCGTCGCCGCTCCAGCAGCGCCCTGCGAGACCCTGAAGCGATGGCCCCGGCCGCGAGGTGAGGGGCAGGAGGAGCGGGTACAGGGGTGCGACTGAGCCGGAGTGTCCCCAGGAAACCCCCGCAGGTTTGGACCTGGCGCGCGGGAGTGTTCGCGATGGGGACTGCGGGGTTGCGGCGGCGCTTTGCCCTGCTCCTGGGTCCTGCGAGGTGTTGGTTTGTCTTTGTTGAGGGGGGACTTTGCCGGCGGGGTTGCGGTATCGGGACACCGCACGCGCTTCGTAATCCTAGCACACCGCCTGCCGCCGCGGGATGTGTCGACGCGTTGGCCGGGACCCCGCTGGCAGCGGCTACCGAAAATATCGATCCTGACGGGCTTGGGAAAAGGGTTTATTGCGGGAGCCGTGGTCTTCTGAGAGCTCCCAAACATCTGGTGACGGGTCATCAGGACTCCTGGATCAGCTGCCTCCATCCCGTTCCTACCCGGGTACCTTCCGTCTTTGTCGTGGGATGCTCCCCATGCCCCACGGTTCCGAGATCGCGCTTCTTCCCAGATCTCTCTCCTCGGTGGGACAAACAAATCCGCCTCTGTCTCCTTTTTCCTCTCTCTGTCGCCTGCGAAGAAGGAAAAGGCGCTTCGGGAAGCACTGCTGGAGCTGCCGAGAGCTCCCCGTATTTCTTTGAGAGCAGGAAATGCGGTTGAGGTTGGTGAGTGGACGGGGCAGAGCAAAGGGGCTGTGACGGGGTTTGTTCTTCTCCCGTTCGGGAATGATTCTTACGGCTGGTGGCTCTGGGTTGGAGCTAGAGGAAGGTTGCAACAAAAAACCCCAAAACCAGCCCTGGGCTGTGCCGGCGCCCCACAGCCCCACCACGTCCCCTTCATTAACCCAAATGGGCAGCGCATGGCGGAGAAAACGCGGACCGTGGGGGATCTGGGAATAACCCACCGGCATCGGCAGGAGGGGAAGCGCCTGCTCCGAGATATCTGTGTGGCGACTGCTGAGGAGCAGACAGACAAACGGACGCGGTCCCCGGGGGGGGATCTGCGTTCAGATTCCTTCCGAGGATCGCTCCCCAGACCTTTCCGTCCCCTGTCTGTCTGGCCGGGCGACGGCGATTCCCGGAGATCTGCTCAGGACTCCGCGCCAGGACCGAGTCCTCGCTCGTTTTACCTCTTTTCCGCGAGCGGCCGCGAGGCCGTTGGACCCCCGACCGAACTGCGACGGGTGTCTGCGTGGAAGGGCTGGGCTGGGGCTTCAGCCCGATCCACGGGTCAGGACTGCCTCTTACAGATCTCTCCCCTCCCGCCCAGAAACCCCGAAACAGCAAGAGCCCCAACAAACGGGCTTCCCCCGGGAGTGGGTCTGGCTGGTGATCGGCCGCCTGGTGCGAGCCCAGCCCCGCGTGGTTCTGGCGCAGGGTCCCGGAGCTCCCTTCGGTGCCGCCCCGTGTGCTCGGGCAAACCGAGCGGGGCTCGGGAAAGCAGCGGCTGGAGTTTTTAACTGTCGTTGTTTGTGTATTGTTTGCGGTCGTTAGCGGTAATTATCGTCGCTATTTTTGAGTGATTTCCTGTTGGTAACGACGGTGGTTGTCGCTATTTTTCATGTTTCCACCTGACCCGAAAGCCCGTCAACACTCTCCCGAACAATGAACCTCTGCCGGGGCGGACGGACCCAGAGAACCACCAGGGCTGAGGCGGGTGGGATTTTACAGGAATAGTTTTCCCTGTGCCGGCTGCTTAAATCGGCGGGGGAGCAGGGACAGAACTCTCCGTGCGGAGCCGGGGGGCTTTTGTCAGCTCCTGCCTTTCTTCTGCCTCTCGCCGTGCCGGGGCGGGGAAGAGCCTTCCCCAGCCCTCGCTCTGCTCCCAGGGGTGGTCGGCAGCCTCCGTCTTGAGCCGCCACCTGTTTTTTTTTCCGTTGGGTTTTTCAAATTTATTGGAATATCTTAGCTGTCGGGGCTTATTTTTTATCGGGGGTTTTTCCTCCACCCCACCCCGAACTTCCCTCACCGGAGTGTCGGTTGTGGGGACGGATGGGCCGCAGGGTTCGCTCCGCCGACGAAACCTAAACTGGTCTCCTCCTCCAGTTTGGACTCGGTGAAAGGGGGAGAAATGCAGGCGAGTGGGATCAGTGTGGGACAGTCTCCTCCCCCCAACCCTTGAGCTGTGCGCCCCGGGGATGTGTCACCCCGTAGGATCCAGCGGTTTAGGGGCGCAAGGTTGGAGAAGGAGGAGGCGATGGAAAACCCCAGCTGTGCTGGCTTGGAGAGGGGGATCGTGCGGCTGAACAAACAGTGACACGAAATAAAAGAGGTTAAAGTCGCTTCTGGGGGCAGCGGGAAGGGGCCGATGGACCTGAACAAAACACCAAAACCCGTGGAAAGCGACCTGTGACCACCGCGAGCAGCCCCGGTCGCCTCCGTCCCGGAGGGCGGCTGCCGGTTCTCCGTCGGACTTCGGGAAGAGAAATTAAATAAAAGAATCAAAATCCAAAACGCGAAGAANGGGGGGGGGGGGGCGGGGCGGGGCGGGGGGGGGGGGGGGGGGGGGGGGGGGGGGGTCGAGGCGCACCCAGGCACCCGCACGCAGCCCTTGCCCTTGTGCCCCTGTAACCCGGCAGGAGTGTGGGGGCACTCGGTCGTGAAGCTGCTGCCCCGGGAGACCCCGGGAGCTTTTCTTCTCCCCCGCTGGAGAGGGAAGGCCGGGAGCTGTTGGCGTTTGCACCGCTGTGGGGCTGGTGGAAGGGGGGTCGGGGGGTGGCAGTGCTCTGCCTCTCGGGGGGTTGTTTCTTCTTTTACGGTTTTTCTAATTCCTGCTCATCCGCGTTTCTGGAGCAAGGCTGGAGGCAGAGGGGCGACCGTGGGGTTGGCCTTGGTGGGGATGAGGGGGGGCGTGAGCGGTGCCCGCGGCTGCAGTGGGGCTGCTCCTTCTTCCCACCAGAGAGAGTGGGGAGAGCCAGGAGTTCCCGGTCGGTTCCTTCTGCTGGTGTGAAGCGCGGGGCTGCGATTTATGGCCCAAGAGTGGCCTCGAGGACATAGGGGGATTCTCTTTACTTGCGGAAAGAAGGGCTGGGGGTGGGGGCTTCCCCAGGGTGGCCTCAGCTGTGGCTGGCAGGCAGTTTGTGGGGGGTTCCTGTCGATTCGCATCCCGGTGTCAGCCTAGGTGAGTGGGGTGTGTGAGGCGGGGGGGTCCCACCTCCTCCTTGGGGGCCACCCAGGGTCTATTCCAGCGCCCCTGGAATGACCCCGCTGCCGCCTCGGCACCACCTGCCGCTGCGGGAAGTGGGAACCGGAAATTTCTTGCCCCGTCCTCTTTGATTTTCAGCTCCCCCGTTGCAGTGGGGATGGGGGTCTCGATCCTGCTCCAGGAGGGATGAGCTGTGGGCACTTTCCCCTGGGAAGGATGAGGCTCCAGTTAGTGCGAGAGTGGAAGGGAGAAATAAAAACTACAGATATGCTCAGAGCTTGGAAACTCAAGAGTTTGCCTCGGGAGATAGATGAATCCTCCGTGAGCTGCTTCGGGGAGACCCTGACCCACCCGAGAGGAGCCGGGGGCGGCTGGAAATACAACCGGTGGCAAGCCGCCAGTTTGGCGTCGTGGCCCCTGACCCCTGGGGGCTTCAGCTGGGGGATCTCGTTCGTCTGCCAGCAGGGCTCGCACCCATTTCCTGACCCTGCCAAACCCTCTCCCTTCACCTTGCTCCTCTGAAAGTCTGATACAACCCGGGGATGGGGCTTGATCAACTTTGACTAATGGTTTACCCCATAGAACAGCGACGGCGCCGCTCGAGGGTGGCTGCTCCTAAATCCTGTCCCCATTTCAGTCCATTCTGGCGGCTGCAGGGCCAAGTCCCAACGAAGATGGGGCTGCCCCCGACGAACCCATGCGGGGAGTGGAAGGGTGTTGGGGAACGGGGACAATCGAGAGGCAGAAGCAGCCAGCTTGGAGAGCTGCTCCCGTCGGAACTCGGAGCTGCAGGGAAAGCGTGACCCCACCCCGTCCACCCACCCCAGGTTATTTGACGTAAAGATCCTGCTGGATTTGTGGGGGCAGAGCTGGAGGGAATTCGTGAAGGGATTGCTGTGGGTACGGCGCCGGCTCCAATGGTACCGAAGCAGGTCGGGATCCTCTGTTTTTAGTGATGTCTTATAGAAAATTCCCAGCCCTGGTGCTTGCAGGTTGCTCCCTGAGCTTGGGGAGACTCAGCAGACAGCTCCCTGCTCTCGGGGGTACTCAGCAGGCTGCTCCCAGAGGGACTCTGCATCTGGGTCTGGTGCCCAGGCAGGTTGGGTGGAAAACCTCCTCCTGCAGCCCAGTTAGCAGCAAAACCTGCTGGTTTTACAGCGGAACAGGGAGTGCAGGAGGAAATGCTGCCTGGTCCTCACTCCGTCAGGGATCCCAGGTGTGTTTGTGGGAAGCTGGATGTGAGACGATGGAACTTCCAGGGGGAAATCTTCTGATTTCTTCTAAAACCATGGGAAGGTGTAAAAAGTATTTTCTTTTTAAATAGAGGAGCTGAAAAAAAATCCCACAGAGGGGCCCTGGTTTGGAGGCGGTTTGGACACTGCCTCATTGGCCTTTTCTTCATGACTGGTTTCAACTGGGAGCTGGCACCGACCACCTGGGAAAACACTATGGGGCTGGCAGGGAGCTGGGGGAGCTGCAGCTTCCTGGGAGGAGGAGGATCCTGGTGTGATGGGGATGAGCTCGGTGCCTGCTGTTCAGGCTGTTGGGCAGATGCTGGTCCCGGGGTCGGTTTTGCTCAGGCACCGGTGCTCCCGTTTGCGATCGGCTGGGATGCGCCACCCGCCCGGAGCAGGCAGTGTGGGAGTAACTGATTTCCACCCCTCTGTCAGGCTGCTGGCAGAGCTGGGGCTGTCCGGTGGGATTTTAGCAGTGCGGAGCCTTATCAGGATGTAAGACGCCAGCGGTGCTGCCCGGAGCCGGAGCTGGGGGAGCTGAGCGTCGCTCTGCAGAGTCACCTCGCAGCCAGGAGCCCTCAGAGCCCCGACCCCAAATCCTCCAGCCGGTCGCTTGCTGAGTCTCCGCTGTCCCACAGACCGTAGCTGTTAGGTGAGTGATTTCCTCGTCCCTGTTTGTAGCAGCTCTGCAGGCTGCGGAGTGTTCCAGATCTGGCTGCCCGCAGCGAGACCTGCACAGGGACGCCCGAGGGGAAGCTGCTGCGGGGCTGGGTGGAGGGGTCTAGCAAAGGGGTCAGTGGGGGAAGGCTCAAGGTCGCTTCGTGCAGAACACAGAGCCGCAACTCGGTGCTCGTGAGCCGAGGATGCGCCGGGATCCCACGGACCCTGGAGGGTCTCCTCCTTCTGATGGTCCTTGGTGGTAACAGGTTGGCCCCGGGGGCAATGCAGCCTGTCGCCACCCATCACGAGCTGGATTCACAACCACTGTGGGGTGAGGTTTCCAGCACAGGTGGTGGTGTTTTGGCCACGCGGTCTGGGGTGTTGCTGGGAGGATGCTCTGGGCTGCAAGGTTGTCCACAAACCCTATGGGGACGTGGGACTCTGGAGGCACCTTAGTTCCTGGTTTGTTCAAAGCTCCTGGGGGATGGAAGCACCTGGATTGAGGTGGCAGCAGTCTGGGACTGGCTCATCCCCTCCTGGCTGGGGAAAGGTACCCTGATGCAGAGCTGGCAGAAGGAGCTGGGGCTGTTTGGGGCGTGGGGTCCTTGTAAGGGTGTTGGAGGAGCTGCCCCTGGGCAAGGGGGGGACAGTTTAGGAAAGAAATGTCCAAAGTGATGCTTCTCTTTGAGCACAGACAGGTCTGGGCTGAGACCTGGGTCTGGAAAACAAATAGGGCAGCATCTGGCCTATTAACAGATGGAATGGTGAGAGAAGGCAGAGATGAGGTGCAGGAGAAGGGGCCCTTCATTTCTGGAGCAGGAAGTGTTTCGAGAACAGGCTGTGCCCAGAGTGGCTGCAGGAACCCATATTGTGCTGAGAGGGATGTGGGCAGGGGGGATCTCCCCATCTCCCAGCGCTGTCTGTGCCAGGAGTGGGGTCTGGGGTGCAGGGCTGTGGCTGCTCTGGCTGGCAGAGGGGTTGTCTTTCATAAACCTCAAACTGACAGAATTTCTTATTTGCAAAATGAAGGAGAGGTTTGTCCCCTGCTGTGTGGGCAAATCTGGTCTGGGGGAGAAGAGGAAGGTGCAGATGTGCATCCCAGTGCTCCCAGTTTGTCTTAGTCTTTGGGCACCCACAGTCTGGGACACTGCTACTTTGCTCCATCCCTGCCGCAGGTCTGGTTGTAGTATCTGTCTCCCTGGCCCCTGTGCTCACCCTGGCAGTTTTGTAGGGACCAGCCTGGCCTCTTGAGCTGCTCTGAGAGGGATGTTCAGGGTCTGGCGGACATAGCAGGCAGGTCGGTGTTGCCCACTGCTCAGACCACGCAGGGTTCTGTTGGTACCCAGCAGGGCACAGTCTGCCTGTAGGGCTGGTCCCATAAACCCTTCAAACCTTCCCCTTGGTGCTGACGGGTTGGGCCCTGAGCAGCAAACATCTTTGTCTCTGGCAAGTGGAGCTGGGGTCAGAGTCTGGGTCAAACTCGAGGGCTGTCAGAGCGTCTCCGTCCATAGACCTGGCGCTGCCATGTCCCCACACTGGTGCCAGTGCCAGCGGCAGTGCCAGCCCCATAAAATCAGCGCTGAAGCACTGTCTCCTGGGGTTGTGGGGTAGGTGGTGATCTGGGGGTTGGTGCTGGCTTTGGAAGGGTCAGTGCCTTCAGTCACTGGTGTCTGTGCTGCGCCGGAGCAGTGCGTGCTGTGGATGGGAAGTGTCGGTTACAGGAGGAGCCGTTTCCTGCCATCGGTTTAGGGCTGTTGTGGGATGAGCCAGTGGCCATGGCCGTTCTGTTCATCTGGACAGACCCCACTCCTCTGTCCCCCAGAAGGGAAGCATCTCCTTTCCCTGCAGGACTGGTCCTTTCCGACTGCAGCAGGGATCTTGGGGGTCCTCACTGTTGCAGGTGCTCCAGCAACTGCTTGGGGGCTGGGAACGAGCAGGACGCTGGTTGGTTTGGAAGAGCAGCCCTATAGTTGGTGTCTGAGAGCCCTGGCAGCGAGCAGGAGCCCTGGGCTGCGCTGGGGCTGGTTGGAGGTCTGTGGGTCTGGGCTGCTGCCCTGCTTGGGGCAGCTGGTGACATACCCAGTAGCACCTCATCCTGCAGCTGATGGCCCCAAAGGTCAGGGCTGGTGGGCTGGTGGTGACTGTCGCAGTGGGAGGTGTGGAAAGACGATGTGATCCGGTTGTGGAAGAGTGGTGCTGGTGGGGTACTGGGGCTGCTGCGGTGGGGCTTGCGCTCAAGATTCCCATTTGGGCACCCACCCTGAGGTTGGCACCTAAGTCTGTGACCCTGTGCAGGAGCTCTGGGTGTCCCAGGCTGAGGGTTCTGGGTTTGCCCTAAAGGACGCAGCGTTTGATGCCCAAGCTGCCAGTCCCCATCAGGGAATTCTCGAGGTACCCCAAAGCCCCTTTCTGCCCCAGCACCCATGGATGCTCATGGGGCCCCTGGTGCTTGGCAGCCAGAAGGTCTGGGGCTGGGCAGGGTCTTACAGGTTGCAGCTGCTAAATCATGGGCTGATGTTTTAAAGAAGAGGGATTATTGTTGAAAGAGGAAGAGGGAGAAAAACTCCCTGAAGGTCTTTGAGGTTTTTGCAGGGAGGATTTGTCTCTGCGTTGGGGTGATGGTGCCCTGGCTGTGCCTGGGATTGGCTGTCCCACACAGCTGCTGCTCTCGAGCATCGGCAGCTGCCCAGGTGCTGGTCTTGCATGCCACTGTGGTCTGCAGCTGGGCTCATTCAGGCTCTTGCTGTGTTCAGGAGGCGAGCAGGGATCCGGGAGGTGCAGATCACTCTGAATCACTTCGCTCTCCCGTCGCTCCAAAAGGCAGGGATGTGCTGCCTGGATTCAGGACGACGCTGTGTCCCTGTGTCTGGTCTGGTAAGGGCTGAGCTCGGGGATGCGCAGGGCTCAGCAGCCTGGGTGAAGCAGCGTGACCTGGGAACACTGCGGGTGACAGCAGAGTGATGCTGCAGCTCCAGATCACCTTCCCATGGGGCTGGTCTGCTGTCATTGAGTCATGGACTGGGTTGAGTTGGGAGGGAGCTCAGAGCTCCCCCAGTGCCAACCCCCTGCCATGGGCAGTGACACCTCTCACCAGGCCAGGGTGCCCAGAGCCCCATTCAGCACCTTCAGAGATGTTGGATTGGAGTTGTGCTGCCATCCCATTGGGAATGGAGCAGCTCTTCCTGCATCCACTGCCCTCCCCAGTGAAGGGTGTTGGATGGGGATGCCACCCCTGAGATGAGGATGTGGCAGCTGGATGCAGCTCATGCAGACCACTTGGAAAAATTGCATGGTGATCTTTTAGCTTCAGCACCAGGGCCATGCGAGGAGACATGGGGAAACCCTTCCTGCAGCCAGAGGGGTGCTCGGTGCTTCTCGCTGAGCCTCAGCCTCTTCCCAGCACTTGAAACATTAAATGCACCATCCTTATCCCCCTGCACCATCCCTGTCCCTCTGTGGGTGCTGCAGCCTCACAGCTGTCTCTGCAGCCCAGAGCCAGCCCCTGTGAGGACGGCGCTTCCCAGCTTTCAGAGAAGCACTGGAGAAATTCCTTGTGTTGGTCACATCACCGCTCCGAGCTGAGGTATCAGGGCTGGCAGGGTCCAGGGTGCTCTTTGGCTCCGTGCGGGTGCCAAGGTTGGTGCAGGGTGCCCAGGCAGAGCGGGAGATGCTGGGTCTGTGTGAGGTGGAGCTGAACAAAATCAGGAGCTTGTTTGAAGGCACCAAGACCAGATCTGGCTGCAGCTCCAAGACAGGACTGGCCCTGGGTCCTGCAGAAAAATGAGTTTGGAAATTCCCAAGAATAGTCCTGCCTCCTTTGGTACCTTTTTTTCTTCTCCATCCTTGTGAGCAGCATCATTTCAGGATGGAAACGGGGCCTCTTCCTGCAGAGGAGCGGGGTTTGCAGCGGGAGGCATCGCATGGCGCCTTGCACAGGGCTTTGCACTGGTGTGACAGCGTCTGCCTGGGAGAACCTGGGGCAGCCCAGCCTCTCCCTCCTGGGCAACAGGCATCTCATTTAATTCGTTTTAGAAATGCTTCTTTCCTCTTCTTTGGTGACAGAAGTCAGAGAAGACTGTTTGGGAGCCTCCAGTGTGATTTCAGGCTGACATGGCTGGAAAATGTCACTCAGGGTCGGATGTGGGAGCCCCAGATTCTTCACACTGATGGCCCTGCCACCACTCCTCTTCCTGCTCCAGCCTGTGTCTCACCTGCTCCAGGTCGATTCCTTCCTCCACAGCCTTGCTGTCACCCTTTGCAGCCTCCCTGAAGGGGTTTGATTTTGATTTGAGAGCTGTTCCCCTTCACCTCCCTCACTGGGAGCCTTCCTGTGCCCTGGCACAGAGTGGGCACTGAGTCCAGGAGCTGCCCTGCCACCCTTCTCCTCCGCAGCTCAGGATGTCCTTCATGGCTCTGTCCAAGAGAAAGAGCCCCAGGTCCCTCCATGGGGGAAAGAGCCCTCTGTGGTCTGCTAGTGCCAGAGGGCTGGAGGCGATTCTGCCCGTGTGGGGAGCTGTGTTTTGGGGCGGTCTGGGACCGCAACGCTGTCTGCAGTGGGGTGGTTGAATGACGATGGTGTGGGCCGGTGCATATGCTCGGACAGATTGGGATCTGCTGGGAGATGTTGGAGGAGCCTTAGCAGAAGCTGGTGCCATCCCGGTTGCAGGGGCTGTGGGCGCGATGGCTGTGGGCTGGGCAGCAGCAGGAGCAGAGCGTCTGTGGGTGTCCCTGGGGCTGTGCGCTCACGCATCCCGGCCTGCACACGCATGTCCCCAGGTGCCGATGTGCACCGGTTCCAGCCTGTTGTGCCGATCCCCACCCCGGCTCTGGGTTCGGGCTCTCCTTCGCCCACAGATGCCTCAGCAGCTTTTATTTAATGGGGTTCAATAGGTAATGAACCCCTGTCCTGCACAGAGGTGCAGAGCAAGTTGTGTCTGGTGGGGAGATTGCAGGTTCCTCCTCCTGTGCTTGGGTTTTGGGGAAGGGGTTTTTGGAGTTTTGGGTGGTTTGAGTGTCTTTAGGGTTGGGGGGTATTTTGTGAGGGTTTTTGTTGTGGTTCCATATGAATTTGGGTTTGGTTTCTCTTTCGTTATCATTTTGTTAGTGAGATGGGGAAAGATCTCTGTTAGAAAGAAAAACCCTCTGGGGTGTTTCTGCAGGGACGTCTGCGTTTTGGGGCAGAGCATGAGGACACGGTGTGGGCAGAGAGCACGAAGGTGCTGGACAGAAGGGCTTTTGGGGATGGCTTCTGCGCGAAGCTCTTCTGAACAAGAGGAGCCCGGGTCCCCCTTCCCCCATGCTGCCCCGTCCCCCCAGTTGAGCGATGTGAATTTCCCCGTCGGCTGCCGGTGCCTGCGCGGCGCTGCAGATGATGAGGCAAGGATGTTCATTTGCGCCTTTTAAACGCTGCCCGATTAGAATCACAGAGATCTCTTTTTTTTTCCCCTTCATCAAAATCTAACATCCTTGAAAAATTAATTTGAAGCCTCTTGTTATCAATTAANACTCTTTGTGTATTAAATGGAGTATTTTTAGTCATAAAATAAATGAATCGAGCTCGGCCTCTCCGCACCCCCTCCCCCAGTCCCTTGAGCTCCTTTCGTATAAAAGACCCTTTTTCCCCCTTCCTTTCTCTCATCCCTCTCTCCTACAACTTCTGAAGCGGGAGGGAGGGAGGGAGGAGGAGAAGAAAGTTGAGGCTTTCAGCGCTTCCTCGAGGCAGCCGGGCAGCCAGGGTCCGTCTTTCTTCCTTTCTGCAGCGAGGGCTTCATTCGAGTCTCGCTCTTCTGCGTCGCAAGCCGCCGGCTCCTTCTCCCGCAGCCGCTCCCACTCCCCTCCTCTCTGGGCAGCGCCGCAGCGGTTCTCCTTTCTCCGGTGTTTCCGCTCCTTCCCCCGCGGCGGAGGCTCCCTGGGTTTCTGTCCCTAAGAGCTGCTCTCCCTCCGTCGGACTTCCCCAGTCACCGACCCCTCGTTTTGTTTCCTGCACCTTCACCCCTCTCTAACTGGGAAACAACTAATGGGACTAAAGACCCGGGTCAGCCCGGGGGTGACTGGGACCACTGAGCGACAGGGCGGCCGCTCTGCTTTTACTCTTCTCGCAGTGAATCCTCCCGGCTTATTCTAGACCCAGGTGCTTCTCCCGTGTTCCTGGTGTTTACAGCCCATCGGGGATTTGGGGTACTGTGGTGACCATTTGAGTATCAAGGGCACCTGCCTGGGGCTCGGGGCTGATTGATCCGAGTAACACCGGGCGCTGGGATAGGGGCACCCATGACTGGTATGGGGATGTGTCCCCCAAGTCTGGTGCCCTGGACAGGGGATGAATTGGTGCTGGGACCGCCAGCGTGGGCATCTCCCTGCCCCGTGCCATGTGCTGCCGTGTTCACCCCATCCCACCCCACCCCATCGCAGTGAGGGGTGGTCGTGCTGAGATGGATTTGGGTCCCGCAGGCGAGAGACCTCGTTGCCTCTTACCAGCCCTGCTCGTCCTCACTCAGGAGCCTCGTCTGCTCCCGTGTGAATTGCTGAGGATTTGGGGGGGCTCTGCTGGGGATGGAGAGGACCCACCTTGTGTGTGAGGGGCTGCAGGGCTCTGTCTGCACTTGGGGACCTTTTTTTCTTTGATGTTCCGTTTGCAGCGCCTTGGGCACGAAGAAGGGGAAGTTCATAGGGGCAGCGAGACCCCGAGGTTTGCTCTGACATCCCCGCCCTGCTGCCAGGGCTGGATCCTGGCACCACTGCGGCAGACAGAGCCTCATGGGGTTTTCCCTGGAGCTGGGGCTTTGCCTCCCAGCCTGGGTCAGTGCATCAGTCATCCATGGGGACAGCGACGACCCGTTGGGATGTGGATACTGGACTTGCACCCTGACCCCGAGGATGCCCCGATGGCCTTGGTACCCCATGCCGGATGCAGACCACCAGCACCCACCCGCTGAGGGTGCTGCCCCGCTCGGGGAACCCCCTGTATCCAGATGTGCAGCTCTGAGCAGCGAGTGGGAGCCCCCCACGCACCACGTCACTGCTTAATTAGACGTCACGATTTAATTAGATGCCCCTGATTAACAAAAGTTGGCGTTTGGCTTCCTCCTGCCCTCTCTTTGCTGGCTCCGAATCAATGGCTTTGAGATGCTAATTAGGGAGTAATTTAATTTCAAAAGGCCGCAATTAACAGGGGTGCTGTGGACGTGCTGTAGTTAAGCGCTGTAATCTAATTTGCATTAGTAACAAGCAGGGACTAATTAGAAGCTTAATTAGACACTTAGACCGCTCCTGTGTTTACTTTCCTAACGAGATGGAGTGGGGCTCTTTTTTTTCTCTAATCCTTTCAAGAGCAGCCAGGGAAGAGCTGGGCGGACCAGCGGATGGCACCCGGCACGTGTCCAGCGCCGGCTGGGCCAGGAGGGAGTCTGGTTTCGTGACCCTCTGCCACGGAGTGCCGGCGTCTCCAGGGACGTCCTGTGTGCTCCGACGGGAAGGTCTCCCACTGGGTCGGGGTGTCCTCGTCGCAATTCCGGAGAGCGGAGGATGTTCTGAGGGAGGTGCGGGCTGTGGAGGCAGGTGGGCTCGCCAGCAGGACCGTGTCCCGGTGACCAGCGTTGGTGCTCTGAGCCCTTCGAGCGAGAAGATCCGCTTTTGGGGGAGGAACCCCTCCCTGTGGTGGTTCCTGCTTGTTTTCTGCAGCGCCTGAGGGGAGCCAGCGCCCGCGAGCGTGGCCGAGGCAGCGACGGCAGAGTGGTGGGCAGGCGAGGAGGGCCACGGGGATCACGGTCTGCCCTCCAGCCAGGGTTTAGGTGCTGGCTCTTCCCAAAGAAGTTGCTGGGAGCAAGATGAAAGTGGCAGATGAAAGTGCCCAGAGGTGAGATCCCATTAAAGAGGGGCCCAGGCTTAGCGGGTCCCTGGTTCCTTAAATCTCTTCTAATTTCCAGTAATGCTCTGGATTCGCCTCAGCTCCCCTGGACTTGTATTTTAATCCCCTTCCCACATTTCCATGTGTTTATGTGTTAATTAGAGGGTAAAAAGCCACTCTCGGAGCAGCCACGGCTGCTGCTGCTCTTTGAGCCAAAGCCTTTTAGGATTAGCCAGCCACTTCCTAAAGCCTTGCTGGTGCTGGATCCAGACAGGCGGGTTGCTCAACTTTCCACAGCTTGGAGCAGCTCCAGTGCCTGGGATTGAGCCTCCCCGAGCCCTCATCTCCTGCCAGCTGTGCCTGGAGCATCCCACAGGGCTGCCGGCAGCTTGGGGGGATTTTCTGGGTTCTCACGCCTCTACCTCCTGCTGGTTCCTGTGGAAGAGGCTCCCACTGTCCCGTGGAGACACCTTGCTGGCTCTAGGTTTGGAGATGGGACAAAGGGTCTGGAAAACCACTTTGGGACTGGGATATGATTCTATGATGTGGTAGGAAGGGTGAGAGGAACCTTGTGGTAGCGTAGGTGCGTGGGGTCACTGCCTGCTGCTGGGCTCTGAGGACCAGGGTGTTGAGGGTATTGAAAGTAGGAGAAGCTGCTGAAACAGTTGTTCAGGCAGTTTCTTCTTTACAACTTGTGGTCCTGGCTCTCCCCACTCCTGGGGTTCCGGGGGCTGGCAAGGGCTGTTTAATTTCCATGTCCCTGGGTTTTTGTGTCTGTTTGATTTTCATGGGGCAGAGAGGGTACATGTCTGGGTACCCAAAACAGTGGCCAGGAGTTGGGGCTCTGTAAAGGCCTCATCCCCTACTCCTGCTCCTCTGGTGCAGATCTGTGCTTCGAGATTCCACATGGTCCTCTTCATGCTCCCAGGGCTTGAAAAGGCTTCATGGGGGTGCCTCTTTGACCATGCCAGGCTCTTTCTTTGGCAATGCTGGCCTCTGTGGGGCAAAGTGAGGCTCCATGAGGTGATGCCAGACCCTTCCTCTGGTGATGCTGAGCTCCGTGTCACAGTACGCATGCGGTGCCCAGGTCCAGGACCCCAGGCATCATGGCACAGGCATGTGGGACACATGTACATGCAGCAGGAGCAGTGTCCAACAGCCCGGCAAAGCTCTGGGCATCCATCAGTGTGTTAATTGTGCTAATTAGAGAGTGTGGAGGTGTTAATTGGAGAGCCCTGGAGTCGCCCCTGTTTGGGGTCCCCTGGAAGGGGACATCAATAAGGGCGGATTGATGACCCGGCGTGGCACCGGCATGGCGCAGGTGAGTGGCGAGTCAGGGGCTGTCGAGGAAATGTTCCTGCTCGGGTGAAGCCACCGTTAATTAAGCAGCACCGGTAATTAATCCACTCTCATTGCCATATGGTGCTGCTGAGGGCCGGGGGAGGCTCCGCTCTGTCCGTGATGCCGTTTCCTTCTCTGTCCTGCGCAAGGTGTCGGAGAAGCAAAAGGGAGGCTGGACCAGGCAGATTGCGGGTCAGGCGCAGGGGGTTGGGGTCGTTAATTATCGCCCCGTTTGCTCAGCTTTGTCGGAGGGGTCTCCTTGCCAGCACTCCTTAGGTGCAGCCAGCCTCTTCTGCTTCAGCCAGGTGCCACGTCTCCCTCCAGACCCAGGGTCCCTTCCTTGTGCCTGGGGGAAGGTCTCGTCCCAGTGAGACTCCCTGCTGCCAGTGCCCAGAGAACACCTCAAACACCGTGGTGTCTGAGCTGGAGCAGATGAGCTGCAGGAGCGCGGTTCCTGCAGAGCCCTCCTGCCCGCTGTGGGGGTCTGTGGTGTCTCGGCACTTGCTGCTTTGCTCTTGCTCTTCCCAGCGTAGTTTGAGCCACCCCACGTCAGTCCTGGCTGGAAGAGCTCTGGCTCCCAATCTGAAGCGACTCTGCGGAGCTGCAGCCGCTGCCTCGAGAGTTTCGCTCCTTTTTCCTGAAGGCTCCGAGAAGCTTTTACGCGGCTGGAAATATTTCCGTCGTGATGACTGGGACTCTCGTTTATGACTTCCCGCACCATGCTGGGAATCCGGGCTCCGCACCAGCCCCATCCCGGGAGGATTTGCAACTGGGAAGTTGACTCTTTTACTAGACTTGGAGAGGGAACCCCCCTGGCCCTGGTGTCCTGGAGCTGCAGGGAATCACCCGGGTGGAGCACAGCGCCGGTTCCTCTGCTCCAGCTCCCCGCTACTGGCAGGGGGACAGGGCAGCCCGTGGCTACCACTCCTCCAGCAGAAGAGATTTCCTCCCACTTCCCAGCCGTCAGCTCCCACTTCTGCCTCGGAGCCAGGAAAGTTTATGTCCTTTCCAGACCCTCTTTCCCTGCCAGAGCTCTCCACGCTCCTGTTCCCTGTTTGAGTCGGACCCTCATTCGCACTCTGCCGAGGTCCGGGCCGTGGCGATGCCTCGTGACTGCCGGACATGGGCACGGCCTGGCCCTCTCTAAGGGGCCATTGGAGAGCTGATTTGGCAAGGAAAGGGGGAGAACGACTGGCACTGTCTAATACTGAACAACCTACCTCCCTGTGCTGGCTCAGGCTTGGCGCCGGGTGGAGGGGAAGGGGTACCCGGCGCTCTGAGCGCAGGAAGGGGAAATCCCATCTTTTGCCCCATCCTGGGCCACTGCTTGGCCCACACCATGCCCCAAACCAGCCCCACGACAAGCAGCCCCAAGCCCATAGCCCAACAGTCCTGTTACCCTGAAGCGCCAGTGTCACCCCGCGAGGGTTTGGGAGCCCCGGGGTGGCGACAGGGAGCCGGCAGCTCCGCCTGGGAGGTGGTGTCAGTAACACACCCTGCGGACACGACTGGTGAAGCACCAACCTCTCCCACATCGGCGGGGTGCAGAGCCCCCGCGCCTGCTTTGCCCAGTTCAGTGTGACCGATCTGCCCCGAGCGGCTGCTGCCCCAGAGCACATCCAGCTGCCGTGTTGTCTGGGGTCCTGTCTTCTGGTTTTTTGGGGCTGGGGGCACAGGTGAGCAAATAACAAGGAGGGAGAGGATGGAGGGGTGCTGCTTCTCCCCTGCCCCTCTTCCCTTTACCCGCATTGTCTTGAGCTCGGTGAGAGGCAGTGGGTGAGCGCTGACCCTGCTCCGGCACCCGATGTTGGCAAAGGAGCCGCACGGAGGGAGGTGATGCTGCCCCTGCGAAGCAGAGCGGGTGCTGGAGAGGAGAGTGAGACCCCATTCGCTCTGGTGCGTGGGTGGTGGTTGGCAGCTGGAGCAGCAGGGCTTGTGCTGGAGGTGCTGGTTGTGTTTCCTTCAGGGCCTGCCCAGCACCAGGAGTTTCTGCTGGGAAAGGGGTCTGTCGGGGTCACAGCGCATGACCTGCTCACCAGTCACCCTGACTGGGCAAGGACTGCTCTCATGGCTTTGAAGCCCTGTGTGTCCTCGGGATCCCCTACCTTAGTCCATCTGCCATAACCTGAAGAGCATTTAGGGCCAGGGAGGCTCTGAGCACCCAGCCCTCACCTGCTGTGTTCTGGGGTACAGACAGCTCATCCAGCATCCACTGGGGGGTTACCCCAGCTCAGTGCAGCAGCCCAGGGACTGCCTTGTGCAGCGGAGCTCTGGGGCTGCTGGAATCTCGCAGCTCTGCTGCTGGGATGGCTGCAGCCCCCTCCTCAGCACCAGCCCTGCAGCCAGGTCTGTGAGCAGCAGCTGCTTCTATTCTCGTGCCCCAGGAGTCACAGGGAGAGTTTGTAGGGATAAACCCACCCAGGGAGGCAGTGCGTGGCCCTGCTGCCTGCACTGGAGTGAGATGAAGTGAAGGAGCTGCCAGAGGCTCCTGTGGGGCTGGGAGCACAGCAGGTGTCCCCCTCAGCTTCTGTGAGGGGCATCTGAGGGGTGCAGCAGGAGCAGGGGCTATGCAGAGGCTCCAGGATTGTTCCACCAGTCTTCCCTTTGCCAAATCCCACTTCTGCGGGGCTTTTGGGCTCCCTAGAACCTGGTGGCAGAGTTTCTGCCAGTGTTTTTCCTGCTGGGAAGGGCCGGTCTGCGGGAGCCGAAGCCCTGTGTGGAGAAGGTGCAGCGGTGAGCTGCGGCGCCCAGGCTCCCTGCTCCCGGGGTGCAGCCCACTGCAGCTTTGCCCCCTGCAGCACCTCAGAGAGGAATCTTGGAGGATTCAGCAAGAAAGGCCCCAATTCCTTGGTTTGATATCTTGGGTCGGGCTGGGGCAAAGCTGAGGACATGGTGGTGTCCGAAGGTACCTGAGCGGCACCTGCTCGGCCCTGGTGCTGGCAGCAGGGGCGCGGGGCTGGCGCTGTTCATGCCGCTGCACCTCTAGGCTCAGCGGAAATAATCTGCAGGGGTTTGACGGTCCAGACCTCTGGAGACGGGGCAGGTGGAGGTGGGGATGCCACTGGGGGATTTCAGCCTCTTCTCTCTCCTCCTCTTCAGGTCCTGCTAGTGAGTCATGATGGTTGAATCCGCCTCAGAGACGATACGATCCACTCCCTCCAGCCAGAACGGGGTCAGCAGCCTCAGCAACCAGCCCGATGGCGGCGGGGCGGGCACAGGCAGCAGTGGAGGGGGCGGAGGGCGCGAAGGCACCTCCAGTGGGGAGACCAACGGCGAGATGAGCCCTGTAGAGCTCCTGCATTTTCAGCAGCAGCAGGTAGGAGCAACCACCCCGCTTCCTGGTCTACACCGTGGAACCGGGTCCTTGGAGGTTTTGCTTGGGGGGCAGCACCTGATGGAAGCCTCCCCTCCGCCCAGGGGTTGGCCGTGGAGGTGAGTCGCACGAGACTTGGTGATCTCTGTGCAAGGGGTTTCAGGTGATCCATCCCTGCAGCCCGTGGGCTGGTGCCCCAGGCATGGCTGGCTTTGAGAGGAGGACTCTGCCCATGCTGGTGGCATCTGCCCACTGCACCGCCCAGTAGTGCAGGAAGAGGGGGAGGGTTGTGAGAGCTGAGTAGAGACTTGCTACCTGTCAAATAAGGAGCAGGCTTTCCCCCAGGCTTCGTGCCTGGGGGTGCCCCCCATCCTCTGGAGGCTCCCGGTGCCTTCAGCTGCAGAGTTAAGCCCACGGCCACTTGGCCAGAACCATGCGTGACTGTGGCATGTGAGTGCAGGAGCTCCATCCTAGGACCATGCGTGCGCCCACCCCGGGGACCCCGAGCACGGCACTGCCGGGCCCTGGGAGGCCGTGGGGTGGCTGTGGGATGGCGGGCTGCATGTGGGGTCCCACAAGCTGCCTTTCAAAACAAACTTTGGCCAAACCCACCTGTCTCCCTGCGCGGCTACTAAACAAGGCAGCGCTGCCTGCCCGCACCGCCAGTCCCAGCGTGAAGGCTGCAAGGAGTTGCTGCGTCGGGCGCTCGCGTCGTGGGGCTATAAATCCATTACCTGGGCACGAGCCGTCTTGCAGGCGCTGAGCCCCTGCTCCGAGGGGTAATCACGCGTGAAATGCCACTGCGCGGCCCCCACCCGGCTGCTCTGCAGAAGGGTGAAGAGAACAGCGAGGGTTGTTCTGCAGAGCTGCAGGCTGGGCCCCGCGGGTGCTGCAGGCTGGGGCCCGTGGGTGCTGCTGCACCCTGAGCTCACCTTGCAAATCCTGCCCGACCCGAGCTGTGGCTGGCATTGGGCTTCACCCTTTGCCGCCTGTTCGTTGGGATTCCGGGTGTTGCTGCCCGGGGAAACTCGCTGGAAGAAGGGGTTGTAGAGGCGGGGGTTTGGCAAAGCTCCCAAACAACCCCAAGGACATCTGCAGTGGCAGCCCCTTGGCCGGCACCGTGGGCTGGGCTGGGGTGGGGAGGGGAGGAAGCCATCCCTCAGATGGCCATCAATCTTCATGCTCCAGGGAACAGGCTGAACACCAGCTGGGGTCAGGAATAAATGTCCCCACACAGGGAGTTTTGCACAATTAGGTGCTTTATGGAGGCTTCACACCATCCCCGGGAGCATCCAGCCTTTGCACCCAGTGAAGTGCCTGCGGGGCTGGTCCCAGCTGACTGCTCCTCCATCCCAGCTCTGCACTCAGCTCCTATGTGTGAAATCCCCAGGGAGCCTGGGGGCTGGAAACCACGGAGCCTGGGGGCTGGAAACCACCCAGCCTGGACCAGTAGTGAAGGGCCAGCAGTGGCTTGAATCCAGCTCCTGATCATGGGGCGATGCCCTCGTTCTGACACCTTGCAGCTGGTTTGGCTTTCCTGGATGCTGGCAGCCTCTGCCTTTTACCCCTTTGGGGTGACCCCAGACAGCACTGGGACTTGCTTGTGGGGAATTTGCAGGTTAAAGGTCCTTTCTGGAGATGCTGTCTGGTGGTGGGTTCCCTGGAGGAAGGGTTTGGGAAGTTATGAGGTGCTAGAGAACCTCCTGAGGCTGTTTTGAGCTTCCGGGGGAGTCTTTGAAGCAGTAGGATGGGGATGTCTGGCTGTACCGGCTGAGGCAGGGGCTGCGCCGCCATCCTCCCAGTCCCTCTATCCTCCCTGATCCGGTGACTTCAGAGCATCCTGGGCTCTGGAGAGAGAGCAGGAGCCCAGTGGGATGGGGAAAAGGCATTGCCTCCCCTCCTGCCTTGGCTCCCTCCCCGTCCCCGTGGCGCAGGCAATGGCGCTGGGGTTAAACCCCTGGATCTCAATGGGGGGACCAGGCTGAAAGGCTTGAATAGCGTGCGCCGGCTTTGTGCCGGGGTTGGCGCAGGGGGAGAGGTCGGCCGGGGGCATGGGAGGGCTGCCTGCCGCCCAGGGTCTCCCACTGCCGTTGCTGTGGGAACGTGGCGAGACCTCCAGCACAGCAACATCCTCCAGCCGCGCTCCAAAGGGCCCCGCTGCCTCTGCGCATTAATGAGGCTTTAATGGGGGGCCCACCACCACCCTGGGACACCCTGGCCCGGTAATCCTGGGCCAGCCGGGGAGAGGCCGGCAGGAAATGGGGGGCACGGGGTTGGGGGAGGATGGGGGGGCAATGGTCAGGGCAGCACCCCGTGGGAGCAGTGGCAGGAAATGGGGGGCACTGAGACGATGGGATAGGGGGAAGATGGGGGGGTGATGGTCGGGGCAGCATTCTGTGGGAGCAGCGGGCTTTAGGAGACACCGAGTGGGGGCTGCACTGGTCTCTCTGGGATTCCTGTAAACAGATTCTTGGGGGTCGTTGCAGCTTTGGGGAGCAGTGGGGAAGGTCCCTGGGCACAGCAGCTTCATGGTAGCTCTTTCCGAGTTGAGATCCCACGGGAAAAAAAGAAGGACCCGTCTGGAGAAGGCAGCAGCTGCGGCCGTTTGTCTGTGGGGTGGCTTTCTGGTGCCCGGGTAAAGCCCCTCAGCCCCGGGGGGCAGCTCGTGTGGAGGGGACGTGGGGCTGCGGAGCAAAAACACAGCTTCTGGACACAGGATGAAAGAGAACCCATCCCACGAACGTGGAGGAAATGTCAGGCTCAAAAGAACCCCCCCAGCAAATGGACTGAATTGAGAAGGGGGCTGGGTTCTGAATATGGCATCGAAAAACACAAATCTGTAGAGTAAAGGGAATCCATCGATAGATTCAATTAATTCCATGTTTGTCATGAACGCGATGAAATTTGGGGAAATGGTCGTAAAAAAAGAAGCAAGTGGGACTTTTTTGGTAGTTGAAGAGATGTTTGGGTGGAGGAGGAGGAGGAGGTGCTTTGCCACCACAGGACTGAAGGACAGGATCCCAGAACAGCCAGGATGGGAAGGGACTCGGAAGACCATCCAGTCTAATCTCCCACCATGGCAGGGTCCCCTAGATCCAGTCATTAGGGATTGGAAGGGACCTCGGAAGGTCACCCAGTCCAATCCCCCTTCCAGGGCAGGATCCCCCAGATCCAGTGACCGGATCTCCAAAGATTAGCCAGTTCAATCCCCCTTCCAGGGCAGGATCCCCTATATCCAGTGACTGGGTCTCCAAAGATCACTCAGCCCAGTCCCGTTCCCCCCCCCCACAAGCAGGGACCCTAGATCCAGTCACACAGGAGCAGTCCAGGCGGGTTGGAAACGTCTCCAGAGCAGGAGTGACCCCATTCCCACAGGATCCATCCCAGCTCTACTGTGTGACACCCCCCTCCACTTAGGGCAGTGAAGACAGAACCCAGAGTGGGGCTGTGAGTGAGCCCCCTGCTCTGTCAGGGACGACAGGTCTGGGTGGTGCTTTGGAGCCCAGGAAGGGCTTTGCTCCCTCCACCACTGGTCAGGATGCCGCTCCTCGTGCTCTCCATTAGCACAGGTGGGTCTAGCCCGGTTGAGGAGCTGCGTCGCGGGGCGCCAGCAGTGCAGTGAGAGGGCCGGCAGCTGGGCTCCAAGGACCGTGGCATCCCCGCGAGGATCGGTCGTGGTGCTGGCACGAACTGCACTGAGCGGAGCGGAGCTGGCAGCGCGGCTCCATGCGGCAGCACCTGCCGGCAACATCCCTCTAAAACACCCGCCATGTGGCTGGGGGCTGCGCCAGCGGCACTTGGAAGGCGGCTGCGAAAACCCCTTCTTGTTGTTTCGGCCCTGTTGCCCTTCCCTTCCCAAGCCATTCCGTGCTCCCAGAGGAGCAGGTGGCCAAAGGGCAGCAGCAGCGGACCCCACGTCATTCCTATTCCTTGCAGAACTCTCGGGTCGACTCCGGGCGTAGGGTGGCTTTTCACTCGCTGGAGGCGCAGAGCCCAGGCGGAGCCCCGGTCCCATCTGACCGGGAAAGCCCTGTTCTGGAGGGAGAAGCTGCTGTCCCGTGGGCAGCACTTGGCCCCGAGGCTGCGTTTGGCTCCCAGGAGCCAGAGATACTGTGGTAAATGAACCCTGGTGGGATCTGGGCCATCAGGAGGACCCTGGAGCTTAGGAGAAGCTATGGGGAAGACCCATGGACATCTCCATCGCGAACGAACCTCTTGGAACTTCTTGACCTCTTTCTGCCCATTTTGAGCCTGGGGAGGCCAGGCAGGGGTGAAGGGTTTGGGTAGGGGCTGAAGTGTGACTCGGCCACCCTCAGTGGGGCGGAAACTGCCATCATGTGTTCCCAGGCTCCCTCGTCACTGGGGCTGGAAGGGTCCAGGTGACCCCGTGAAGAAGAAGGGAGTTTGGGGTGTTGGCTGGGGGCAGGCAGCCAAGGGCAGGTTCTTCTGCTGTCCTGGGGTACCCCCATCACCTACTGGGTGGAGTTGTGGGGTCCTGCTGACCAGGGCACAAGCTTTGGGGAGCAGTTAACAAGAGTCTCCAGGTGTGTGGGGTGGAAGCAGGGTAATGGGGCCACTGCCCCTCCGGAGGACGAGAGCCTGGAATTGATTTGCTGGGCTCTTTGCTGACTCCGTCCCTGGCAGGCACCCACCACATCTCTCCCTGCACAAACCCGGGGCCACCCCCAGCCAAGTGCAGGTCACCGTCCTCTTCCTCGTCCCCAAAACCTGCTGCAGCTGCTCTTGAGGAGGGCAGAGCCGAGTAGCTCAGCCCCGACACAAGTCTGAGTCACTGCAGGCTGCTTTACAGGATAGTCTGGGATCAGAGGGAGCCGCCCGGGAGCGGCGACACACTGGACACGATCCCTTCGTTCCTGGTTGCGGAAACAGTGCTGGTGGCATGGGCAGCGGGGCCTGAGCTGGTCTCTCTTGTTTTCAGGGTGCTTCCTTGTCCAGTTCACAGAGCCCAGCGGTGACAGCCCGGCCACTCCTGCTGGGGAGACCTTTGTCCTTTTCCTGTCCCGTCTCCTCCGCCCCAGGGAGAGGTGTTGGGCGATGCCCTCATCCCTTAGGTTTTGAAAGGCTTCATCCCCCTCTCCAGCCCCGGGCTGCCCCTCCTGCCCCATCGCTGGGATAACCTGGGGCCCAGAAGCCCGAACTGCAGCTCTTGCAGCAGGTTTGCAGCTGCAGGTGGTGCAGAGGGAGCAGCAGGCTGAACTGAACTGGGGCTGCAGTGGAAATGGCTGCTGGGCGTGGGGAGGGAGGATGGGGGCAGCTCCGGGGCACCAGTGGAGAGGCTCCTATGAGCAATTGTGAGGCCAAGTCATTTTTTCTCCTGTAAATCTTGTAATTTCGTGCTTCAGAGCACAACAAAGTGAGGGAGCCAGCGGGGAGTGAATTAAATTCCCCCCTGAGAGGCCACACGGGGTGGGCGGTCGTGGCAGGGCTGAGCCGACCGGGCACTGCTGACACGGGGGCTCCAGTGGGCCAGCGGGATGTGCGTTTGGGAAGGAAGACTCTGGGCAAAGGCTCCGGCTCTTCCCACCTCCCCGCTGTGTGCTCCTGCGGCACCGGCTGTCGCCGGGCGGGCAGGGACCTGCTGCACAGCATCGCCTCGGGGAGACCATCCCGACGGACACAGCAGCTGGAGAAACCAAACCCGCAGGAACCTCTGCAACAAGAGGAGATGCTGGAGCCGCCGGGGTCTGAGCAGAGCGACCAGCACCCACCTTCGGGTGGGTTCCCTGCACCTGTCGGCTCTGCCTGATGCTGGTGCTGAGCAGCTGCCAGCGGACTCCTGCAGCCCTGGCTTCTCGCAGGAATCACTGTTTCCATTTCCAGAGATGGTTGAAGCATCGGACCTGGAGCTTGGGGACACCGGGTGTAGTGTTCCCATTGCCGGTGCTCGGCTGGTAACGCTGGTTGTGGGGGAGTGACCGGCCCCCGAAGACGCGTGCCTTGTTCTCCCATCTCGGGCCCGTCCCACCGGTGACTCCCCACAACCCTCGAGGGCTTCGCTTCGTGTCTGCAGTCGCTGGGACAATGCGGGTCCAGAAGCTGGTTGTTGAGCAGCTGTGGGCCTCCCAGCGAGCTGCTGGGGAGGGGGGCAGAGCTGGCTGCTCCTGGCCGCAGCCCCGGTGATTTATCACGGAGGCACCGGCTGCTCTGGAAACTCCTGGGCTGCTGCTTTTCTCGGGGCTGTTTGGTTCTTCAAGCGGTACCAGATGTAAGGGCGGAGGGTGCCCTGTGCTGCGTCTGGGGCAGAGCTGTGGGGCTGCGGTCCCCTGCTGGGTAATCAGGGTGGTCTCTGAGGCTGCGTCCACTCAACCCTTCACTTGCAGCCTCCAGGTCCAGCAGCTCCTTTGAAGCAACCCCCTGTTTCCAAGTGGATTTATGCTTCTCATCCACGTGCCAGGGCAGGAGGGTTCAGTCACCAAGGAGAAGGGTCCCCACTCGGCCCGGCTGGGCTCCAGCTCTTCCTGAGCAAAGGTGGAAAGGAGTAGGAAATGGAGCTCGAAGCTCAAACACAGGTGGAGCCCCCCAGATCCACTGCATCACCCCGTTCGAGGGTGCTGGGTGCTTCCAGGTCTGCAGAGGTTAAATGAGGAGGGGAGCTGAGCCGTGTGCTGAGGGGTGTGGGGCAGGTTTGGTGGGGGGGGGGGGGGGAGGCAGGCCCTGAGCTGGGAGCTTTCTTCTTTATTGCTAGAAATGAAGAGAGTTAACAAGTGGCCTTTTCTGGGGCAGGCAGCTGCGGCCCGGGCGGGTGATTTATGGCCAGGGGATCCCTCGTGTGGCACCGCCAAGCCGAGCCCAGCCCCTGAGCCTGGCTGCGACGACTTGGCAGCTCAGAAAGGCGCCCTCCATGTGCAAATAGCACTGTCGGAGCGAAAGCAGGGATCACGTGAGGAACTGGGGCGGGAGCAGCAGCTGGGCACCGCTGCTTTTCCTTCAGGGCTCCAGTCCTCCTGGAGGAGGCTCTTGGCTCCTCCTCTCAGCCTGTGACCACCTGGCTGGCACTGGCTCCTCCATCCTGACCTCTTTGCGGGAGTCTCTCTCATGCCACCCCTTCCCTTGGGCTCCCAGCACTGCAGTGCTTGGCCGGCCCTCAGTTCCACCCGGGTTTGCTGTCCGTCGCTCTGGGCTTCTCCCTCTCCTGCCTCCTGTGCGCTTGCCCAGCACCAAACTTTGCCCCAGGAACCTCCTGTGCCTGCAGAGGCCGATGCCCGGGACAAGAGGAGGTTCTGTTGTGGTCACCCATGGGAGTTGCTGAGCTCCTCGCACATCCCCCATCCCGCATCTGCTCTGCTAGGGGTTGTTGATCCATGCTGGGTTAGGGTTAGGGCGGTGCCTGGCACTGCAGCTGCAGCAGGACGCTCCCATCTGAAATGCTGCACACGGCAGGGCCTGGGCACCAGGTTGCTTCGTGCAAGGCTGGAACAAACCAGCCGGGAACCGGCCCTTCCGTGGGGTGCTGGTTGTGCCTGCACTGGGCTTGAAGGGGGCTGGAGCTGACCCACAGGGGAACTTGCCGGAAGCCCCAAGATGCTGGCCCTGGTGCCCTGGACAAGGTGGGGTGGGGACATTGGAAGAGGGTAAGATTGTCCCTGTGGCTCTCTGAGGGCTGTAGGCACAGTGGTAGTCAGTAATGGGACACACTAGTCACACTGGTGTGGCAAAAGGGAGTGTTGTGAGCAGTGGTGGCCCTGCTCATGCATTGCTCACACCTGGCCAGTTTGGCCAGTGCAGGGTGTAGGTGCTGCTCTGAGGAGAAATGGGGGAGGGAGGGAGGAGGAGGATGGGGGCAGCCCTTCCCCTGCCCACCCCACTGTGTCTCTCTTGCAGGCTCTCCAGGTGGCTCGACAGTTCCTGCTGCAGCAAGCCACCGGGCTCAGCTCCCCTAGCAGCAATGAGGGGAAGCAGTCAGCAGTGCAGGTGAGCCCCAAGGACGTGCGTGTGTGTCCCCCGTCCACCATCATTCCCTTCACGGGCTGCAAACTGCAGGGAGGGTCACCTGAAGACAAGTGTCACCGCCTTCGGGGTGGCTGAAGCAGAGCAGAAGCCCACAAAGGTTAAATCCCCTCTAAACATCCTGATGTTTTCTTGGTGTTTGTTCTGGGGCTGTGGTGAGCCCCATTATGTGCTGAGGTGGTGAGAAGGGGTGATGTGAGGGAAGAGCTGGCTCCCAGCAGGGTAAGGAGCAGGGAGAGAAGGTCCTCATGGGCCACCAGACCTTGGGGCAGCTTTTGGGATGGGGAGGTGCAGAGTTGCCCAGGTCAGGACACCCCGGGATTGATGCTGGATGAGGGACAGTCCTGTTGAGCTGGGGCCAGGGCAGATCCCCCAGGGTGGGACGACCCCTGGGATGGGATAGAGGCCCATCTGGGGTGGGTGGTTTTGTGGAGCTGGCTGCAGAATGGGACTTGGGATGGGTGCCTCGGGTAGCACCCTGGTCCCACAGCGTGGGGGGCCCTGCCCTTTGTTCCCCTGCTGCCTCCTTCCACTGAAGGGAAGGGGCAGATAATGGGAAGCAAAGGGAGCTCGGAGCAGGGGGGGAGGCAGAGAGAAGCCAATCCCAGGCACTGGAAAGTGACAGTTTGAATGGCTGTGGGAGGGGCTCTCCCTTCGGGCTCATTACATTTATTGGAGAACAGCAGGTTACCTCATTAGAGCCACGCGGGCTTAATTAGCAAAGGAAAGTGATTAGCACAGGCGCTGCCAGAGCTGGAGCTCCTGCCCAAGAGTTGGGCTGAGCTGCGGGCAGCGGGGTGGCTGCGATGGGCAGTCGCCGGCTCCTCTCCCCGCTCGGTGAGGCTGGACCTCAGCGCTGCCAGGGTCAGAGCCGGGGGATCCCGGAGCCCCTTGGCTGCCCCCCCTGGGTCGGGAAGCGGCGGCCAGGTCCAAGCAGCGGGAATTAGTCAGGGTTCCCGTGGCACAAACAAGCGGCTTTTTCCAGCGGTGCTGGCAGGAAGGAAATGCAGTCACTGCTTGGAAAATGTCTGCGGAGGACAAAGGCAGCCCTGGTGAAGTCACATTCCAGTAACCGGCGCCTAGCTCCCCTCCATGGGGGTGTGTGAGCCTGCCTGCCCTTTTCCTTTCTCCCTTCTCCCCACGGCCTGCCCTTCTCGTTCCTGCCCGTCTCGGCCCCCTGCAGCACAGACCCCACTTGTTGCTGGCTCCACATCCCGCCCCCCACTCTCCGCTGCTCCCTCTCTGCTGCCCATCTGGCCGGCGGTTTTGCTGGAGCGAACTGGCTCTGCCTTCCTCTCCTTCCTCCCTCCTCGCGTTGCAAGAGGAGCTCGTGAAAGCTGCAGATGTGAGTCAGAAATAGCCCGTAACGCAGCCGCCGGCCTCTTCCTGCCCCCGCACCCCCAGCCCTGCCGCGGGACCCGACCGAGGGGAGACAGAGGATCAAGCAGCCGCTCTGGAAAGGAAGTCTGTGTGAGGCAGCGGTGCGGCCGAGGGGAGGGAGGAGCACGGCGGGATCTCAGTGCGGCTCCTGGCTGAGGAGCAGGGCAGGACCCCCGGAGTGCTGCGGGGCGTGATCGGGGTCCGCGGGTCAGCAAACTGAGCAAGGACCCGCACGCAGCACCCAAACTCCAGGAGCTCTACAGACCCCCGCCCTCCCCTGCAACTTGCTGACACTGCCCCGGCACTGCCCTGTCGCCCTGCTGATGGGGACAGGACGTGTGTGGGGCACCGTGCCGGCAGAGGTGTTAATGACCATCCACGGTCTCCTGACAGCAAACGGGGAGCTGCTGGGCTCCCCGGGGACCTCGGGCTGGGATTTTATTGCGCTGCGATCCCTCTCTCCCCACCGACGCCTGGAAGTCGCGGAGAACCCCAGAGCTGGCGCTGGAGTCACGGCTGCGTCTGAGCAGTAGCTCCTGGGGAGCCCCCACCCCGAAGCCTTTCACAACGGTTTCATTTCTCTTTGCAACTTTAAAACTGAGTAACTCGGTGGTGGCCACCGAAACACTACGTTGGAGGAGGTTTGCTGCACTACGATCCTCCACAGGACCCTCGGGGACCTTTCCAGCCCAGGGAGGTGCTGCCTGTGTCCCCCAAGTCCCACTGCGTGAGGCGCTGGCGAGGCAGCACCCCTGGCTTTGGGGCTGGGCTTCTCCTGGCAGTGTGGCACCCGCCCTGCGGGGTCCCCCAGCCTCCAGCGGGAGCAACTTGCTGAGACTCGGAAGGCTCTGGAATGGGAGAGAGGAGCTAAAGGTTGCCGGGGGACGGGAGAGGGGTGGGAGCAAACTGCAGGAAATTGCTTTTTCTTTTGTCGGCGGCGGGGAGGGGGCAGCCGAGCGGAAAAGTGTCACCGTGGTGATTGGAGACTCGAGTGCAGGGCCTGATGGAGGCTGATCGATACCGGCCCCTCGGCTCCCCTCCCCGGGCAGCGCGCAGCAGCCTGGCGGGCTGGGCTCGGCTGCGCTGCCTCCTTCCGCGGAGCTTGGGGCACCGCAGTCCGTCCCCAGTCTGTGTCCCCCGCATTGCTCCCCTCCCCACCCCAGTGTGCGTGTCCCCCCCATTGCTCCCCACCCCACTGTGCGTGTCCCCCCGGCACTGCTCCCCTCCCCATCCCAGTGTGTGTCCCCCCTGCATTGCTCCTCTCCCCACTACAGTGTGTCCCGTCCCCCCACATTGCTCCCCACCCCTCCAGCCCATGGCCACTGCTACTGTCCCAGTCCCAGTCGCGACTAATGGGGGAGCAGAGAGTCTCTTCACCCCTGCCCCTCTCAGCAGTGTGATGGGCGCTGCCAGCACCCCATGGCACTGTGGGGGAGACGTGACTCAGCAGAGATCCCATGGGGCCAATGGTCTCTTCTCCCTAGGGACTGGAGATGGGAGCAGAGGAAATGGGGTCAGGTTGGGTCTGAGGACAGACTTCTTTCCAGGAACAGTGAGGAGCCCTCAGAACAGGGAGGGGGTGGAGGCACCGTCCCTGCAGGGGTTCAACACCTGGGCAGCCAGAGGGTTTGGGGAGATGGGGCAGGGGTTGGGGGCCGTTAGGATGGGTGGTTGGACTTGATGATCGGGAAGGTTTTTTCCAACCTGGATGATTCTGTGACTCTGTGCTGAGGGGGCACAGATTGCTCCAGCGCTCTACCCTGAGCATCTCCCAGCCAGCTCCCTTGCACCTTGTAGGGACCTGCAGCCCGGTCAGGTGCGATGGGTGCCCAGTGGGTCACGCTGCACCGACGGGGACACGTGCAGGACCGATTCATCCTCCTCTTGGCCTGCAGCTGAACATCGGAGGCTGGCTGTGCTCCCTTGATGACCCCATGCTGCTGCCCTCCTGCCACCCCTGCCCCAGCAGTTAATCCTCTGGTAAAAACTAGCCCCCATACTGGGAGATGGAGCCTCCTGTCCAGGTCTGGGTGTGGGCTCTCTTCTGAGCCCGGGTGGATTGAGTCTGTTGGCCCTCTCTCAGCTTGGTGAGGTCCAGCCAGGGTGCAGTGTAGAGGCTGGGCAGCGTTTGGATGGCCCTGGCGGTGCTGCTTGATTCCCCTGTTCCATTCCCAGCTCCTAGGACCCTCACCAGCCATCCTGGTTTAAGAAGGGGGTTTAAGAAGAAAAGCAGTGCAAACTTGTTTGCTGCTGTTGTACTTGAGAGTTAAACCCTCAGGTGGGACCACAGCAAGGGACCTGCAGCATCCTGTGCTCCGCAGGGAACATCCAACACCCCTGTACACCCAGTATCCCCAGTCCACTGCAGTCAGCAGGGCAGGTAGGGATGAAGTGTAGACTGGGATGGGAGCTGGAACATGAGGTTTCAGGCCTGGACTCGAAGATGGCCCTTTACCAGGGATGCAGCAGCTCCTGTGACAGGGTCTGGGTGCTGGTGCCAGTGCACTGGGAGGTGAATTTTGGTGCAGGGATACTTCAGGGCTGAGCAAACCCCATGTTTCCTCATGCAGCCCAGACTGTCATGGAACCCCAGACTGGCTCAGGTGGAAATGGACCTCAGAGCTCATCTCCTCCAACACCTGCCAGGGGGCCTCCCAGCCCAAGGCCTCACCCAGCCTTGGCCTCGTGGGAGCAGTCACAGCCTTTCCGGGTGATCAATTCCAGAGTCTCTCCACCCTGGATCTTCTTCAGATCCAGTGTGATCCTCTTCTCCTTCAGTTCTAAACCACCTGCCCTTGTCCTGTTGCTGGGTCCCCTTGGGAAAAGCCCCTCTGCAGCCTCCCTGGAGGTTCCCTTCAGGGACTGGAAGGCAGCTCTAAGTTCCCCAGAGTCTTCTCTTCCCTGGGCTGAACACCCCTAGCTCCCCCAGCCTGTCCTCTCAGCAGAGGTGCTCCAGACCTTAGATCATCGCTGTGGCCCTCTCTGGGCTCTCTCCAGGAGTTCTGCGGTCTGACATTGGGGCCACCAGCCCTGGAGTCAGAACAGTCAGGGATGTCCCAGCTCCCATCCAGCTATCCTGGGGCCAGGACAGTGGTTGTCTCCACAAGGGCAGCCTCACTCCCCCAAGACCAGGAGCAGCCATGGGGCCATGGCTTTCCCTGCTCTGCCTCCGGCTCAGACCTGCAGTCCCCTTCCTGTTTAAGAAGGATTTGGAAATCGAAGAGAAATCCCAATGGGAAGCTGCTCCCCATCCGTGCGGCTGTGTTGCGCCCGGCCGGCACTGGCACTGCGGGACCACAGCCGGGACCGCCTGGAAAATCACCCCTGCAAGGTCCCGCTGAGGCCAGGTGCTCAGGGAGCTGTTAGTAAGCAGTTCTGTGGGGTGGCAGCCGGCCAGGGAGTGAGTCAAACCCTTCCTGACTGGTGTCTGGCAGATGCCAGCTCGTGACGCACCGGATGGGGACTGGCTGTGGGGCTGGCGGCTGGGAACTGGTTCCCGGGGGATTTGCTGGGTGTGAGGGTGGTCCCTGGCTGCTCTGGCAGCTGAAGGAACAGGATGGAGAGGAGGAGCTGGGTGCTGCTGACCTCTCAGACCTCCCCAGTGCTGCTGTGCCCAGCTCTGGCTTCTGCTGGTGACTTGCCTGGGTTTGAGCCTTTGAGGAAGCGTTGGTCCAACATCTGCCAGGTTGACCTCTTGCCCTACTGGGGGGAATTTGTGCACCCAGTGCCGGGGCTTCTGGACATGGTCCGGAGAATCCATGAAGATAATCAGAGACCTGGAGCCACTTCACTCTGGGGACAGGCTGAGGGAGCTGGGGCTGTTGAACCTGGAGAGGAGGAGGCTTGGGGGGGAACCTTAGAGCAGCTTCTAGCACCTGAAAGGGCTCAAGGAGAACTGGAGAGAGGCTTTTTCCGAGTCTCTGGTGCTGGGACAAGGAGGCTGAGCTCAGGCTCAGAGGGGAGATGGAGATGAGATCTGAGGCAGAAATCCCTCCCTGGGAGGGACCTTAGGCCCTGGAACAGGCTGCCCAGGGAGGTTGTGGCTGCTCCATCCCTGGCAGGGTCCAAGGGCCAGTTGGATGGGGCTGGGGACACCCTGGTCTTGGTGAGAGGTGTCACTGCCCCCAGCAGGGGATTGGGGCTGGGGGAGCTCTGAGCTCCCTCCCAGCCCAGTCTGGGGTTCTGTGAACTGCTCTCCTTGGCACCCTGGGGAGCCGCTGTGCTGTCCCACTTCCCGTTGAATCAACTGCCGATGGGTGCCCACCGAGGGCTCTCGGCCAGACTGAGGATGGAAAATTCTGTCTCATGGACATTTCGTTTTGCAAGGCAGTAGCTGTCACCAGCCCCAACAGAAGTGCCTGGGGCTGTCGCCAGGGTCTGGGTCGGAACTGTTTGCTGCCCTGTGCCAGGGCTGGCAGCAGCCTCATCGCCTCCTGGCCCCCTGGCATGAGGGATGGCTGCAGTGGGACCAGAACTTGCTGTGAATGAGACTTTCCCCTTTTGCTAAAGAAATTCATGCTCTTCCCACGAACCTGAACTGGGGGGAACTGTTCGTGTGGCTTCGGCATCTGCCGGGTCTCAGATGCCCGGTCGCTCCTCGCCCCGGTCGCTCCTCGCCCCGGTCGCTCCTCGCCCCGTGGTGCAGCCGCTGCTGCCATTTCCCCGCGAAAGAGAGCGAAGGGGGGACGAGAAGCCCTTCGGTGCAGACAAAGGTTGTATGAAAATATAATTCGGCTTTTGTTAGCAGCCATCAAGCCCTGCAAAGCGCCGCTTTTGTTTTGCTGGAACGTTGTGAAAACCTCGTGTCGGATCGAGAGCCGGGGCCCTCGCGACTAATCGCCTCTCCTTTGTGTTCTTAGATTATAGGGGCAATTAGTGTTGTCAAAACCCCTGGCAGTTCTCGCTGCTCTTGACAGGGTGTCAGTCCGCCGGGCGAGAAATGGAAGGTGTTATAACTCTCTGGTAATTAGGGGGCCTCCGATGGAAAATGCCAGCGACCGCGTTCGAGGGGCTGCGCTGGCAGCGGCGGGGGCGGGGAGGCCTCCCGGGTGGCTGAGGCAGGGGGAGATGCGGAGGAGCAGTTAATTAGGGGCGCTCATTCCGAGCACGTTGCCAGCTGATGAGTTGGCGAAGGGAAATTAGCGGGATGCTTAGCTACAGCCGGCAGGCTGCGCTCCGCTCGGCCCAGCCCTCCTCTCCAGATGTTTGCTGCGGGTTTTGCACAGCTGTCTGCTAGCACCTGACGCTGCTTCAGGGGGCTCTCCCAGCCCGCAGGCAGCTGTCGCGGGTTTGGGGGTCTGTGCTGGTCCTTGGCCGCCAGCGGAGCCGGAGCCGGTGGAAGGTGCCCCGGAGCAGCCCCTGGATGTGAGAGACAGCAATTAATCAATAACTGACACGAGGGCTGCTGGGGGCGGATCTGCAGCCACAAACGGGGCTCGTCCCGCATGCGACACCTCCCTCCCGCAGAACGCCTGAGTAAACAGATCGTGCCTTCGCAGCCTCCCTTGAAGGTCAGCGTGCTCCAGCCCACAGACACCCACCGTGGGTGGGGGGAGCCGCACAGGGCCACGTCCCATCCCCACACTGACGTGGCTGGAGTCAGGAGGTGGCCCCCAGCCGGGGCAGGAGGTCCCAGCTGGGGAGTCTGGGCATTGCTGACGGCCCGGGCAGGAGGAGCTGGCAGGCGCTGGGCTCTCCTTTGGACCTTGCTGGGTGCTCTCAAGCCAGTTGCTCGGTTTCTCTGTTTCTTGGTCTCTGAGGTCCCAAGAACTTCAGTGAGGGGATAAAAACCATCTGCTTTGGATCCAGATGGGGTCCTTGTGCTCTGCTGAGTCCCACACTGAGAAGTTGTCTGCTCCTAGGGTCCCCTCAAGAGTGGAGGCTGCTGATGGCTCTCCTGCTTCTGACCGGCAGTGGTCATCTGTTTTCCTGGGGAAAAGGAGCATCCAGGAAGGGATCTGAAATCCCAGCAGAGCCATCACCCTGCCCAGAGCCCCGGAAAGGGCTTTGGGCTGCTGTGGTGGCAACGGGCTGGGATGAGGCAGCTCGTGATGTCCGTGGTGGGGCTGCTCCACCTGGGCAGGACCAGCAGGGCTGAAACCCATCACCGACACCTTCCCCGGAGCTTTGCCGTGGGGGTGCAGACGCGGGTTGTGATAACCAGAGGCAGGGGCTGGCAGGGTTTCCTCGCCCTCCCTGCGCCTGGCACCGTAATTACATGAGATACTGCTGAGATGCTGGTGCCAGCGGCAGGTAAACCTTTGATGTGTCTGGAGAGCCTGGTAACCTCTGCCTCTGCGCTCGGCTTTGCAGTTATTTGGGTGATCGGTATCTTCCCCACTTCCCCTGGCGTTTCCCTCCTCCCTGCATCCCCCAGGACCCCAAGGGAAGGAGTGAGCAGTGGCCAGCACCTTTCCCCTGTGGGCTGGAAGGGAGGGAGCTGTGGTTTGGAGTTGGCTGCCCCTTGCCCCACTGGATCCTCTCCAGCTCCAGTTCTCCCAGCTCAGATGCTTTTAAAGGAGCCTCTGTGGGCAGAGCCCCCACCCCCCACCTTGGGCTGAGGGGACCCGGTGGTTTTGGAAGTTTCTCTCCAGTGCCAGCTGCACCCCGGGGCATGTCTCTGCCGTTGTGTTTGCCCTAGCGTTCCAGGGCAGCCCAATGGCCAAAGGCTTCACCCCAAATTGGTGCAGGGATGGAGGGCACAGGAGATGCCCCAGGAGAACCTGTGGGATGGGAGGCACTTGGATGCTGTTGGCAGTCAGAGAGGGTTTTCCAGGGTTGGGGTTGCAGCGCTGACATGTCTCTTCTCCCCACAGGTCCCCGTGTCTGTGGCCATGATGTCCCCGCAGATGATCACCCCACAGCAAATGCAGCAGATCCTCTCACCACCCCAGCTCCAGGCTCTCCTGCAGCAGCAGCAGGCAATAATGCTGCAACAGGTACTGCAGGCTGGCTGTGTGTCAGGCTTCTCTGGAGCTGCTGGGGGCTCCAGATGTGTCTTCTCCTCCCTGGGTTCTTGCATTCCCCCTGCACCTCCCTGGGGATTCCCCATTCTTGGCACAGAAAGACCTGTGGGTGCCAGTGCTGCCATGAGCTGTGGTCCCAAAGCCCAGACAGTTCCTCACCAGGGCTGGTCTGAGGTTGATCAGATGCTGAGGAGGTCAGGGGGGTCAAGCTGGGCTGCTCTTTGCACACCAGACCCCAAGCAGAGCCCCACCGCCGCAGTCTGGGTTCCGGGCAGGTTCTGGGGTCTGTCTCCGGGTAGTTTCTCACGACCCCGCTCGGCTGCTCCGGAGCTGCATCAGCGAGCAGCGAGGGGAGGGAGGGAAGAGAGTGGAGGGTCTGAGGGAAGATAGAGAAGCCAAAGCTGGGCTGCTGGGTAAACACCCGGAGGGCAGAGAGAGGGAGAGATCCCACAAGCATCCTCCACACCCTTCCTCTTGCCTCCAGTACCTGTTTACTCCAAACAGACCGATAAGGGCTTGAGGTTGGCCCCAGGGAGAGAACAAAGGGTAAACACTATCCTGGGTGGGTCGCTCCCAGAGCCTCTTTGGAGCCGGATGAAGAAACACGTTTGACTGCAAATTAAACAGCCCCGGCCGGAATCGCTCACATTCTCCACCAGCAGAAACCAAACATCGCACCTCTCACCCCTGACCCAATGTTCCCGCAGCCGCGCTCGACCGTGATGCGGAGACCTGCCTCTGACTGGCTGTCGGGTAAACACCCGGCCCTTCCGAACCTGCCTGCAGACGCGCAGCCCAGTGGCTGCTGTCAGCCGGGCGCTGATAAAGGCTTCCCGGCATCCAGAGGGACATTCCTGAGCCCGGCGCGGGGGGACCGGCTGCCTGCGAGGGGGCTGCCGGGGCGCCGTGACCTGCCGGTGCCTCTGCCCTCCCCGCTGCGCCCTGCACATCCATCACCGACCCGTCAGCTAGGGGCTGAGGCGAGAGCCACGGCAGTGCCGGCAGGTCCCGGCGCTGCCTCCCGTGGATGGGAGCCATCTCCAGGGCTCCTTGCGGGGCAACGCTGGTGCTGTTCTTACTGGCCCGGCAGCCCCCACCCTGCGCTCACCGGGGATGCAGCTCTGAGCTCCCGGCACTCCTGGGGTTGCACTGACCAGACCAGTGGCTGCTCCCAGCCCCTTCCTGGTTCCATTTTAGCCACCCCAATGTGTTTTGGGGTCCCACCAGGCCAAAAACTAGGCTTCTCTCGTGGCAAAACACAAGTTGGGTGCTGGAGTGCCTGCGGCTGCTTCTGCTAAGGGGTTCCCTCACCTCCTGGTGTTTGTGTCCCTCTGTCAAACAGCCTCATCTGGAGCAGCTGTGGAATCCCAGGACTCATGGGAATCAGTGAGCTTGGCCAGTAAAGTGAGGGTGACCCTCCTCCCCTGGGCTGGGCAAGGCAGGGGCTGCAGACCAGCCCGGGCAGCCTGTCAGGGTTACGGTTTATGAAGGGATTTTACTTGCTGTGGGACCCAGAACCCCTTGGAGCCTGTGCCCAGGGTCTCTCCGGCAGCTGCAGCTCCTTCAGCTGAGGTTTTTCTAGCTGCAACCAGGAGCCCACACCAGCACTGCAGTGCCGGGGGCTGGCTCAGCCGTGGCAAAGCCCAGTGCTGGGTATGGGCTAGTGCCGAGCAGGGAGACCCTGCTGCTAATCCCAGCTGTTCTCTCCCCTCCCCTCCCAGCTGCAGGAATACTACAAGAAGCAACAGGAGCAGCTTCACCTGCAGCTGTTGACGCAGCAGCAAGCCGGAAAGCAGCAACCCAAAGAGGTGAGCTCCGGGCAGCGGGCTCTGGGGTTCGGGTCTGGCAGCAAACCAGAAGACCAGCACCCTGGGCAGCCAGCAGGGAGCCAGCAGGGGTGGGACAGCAAGGCTGCCTGCTGCTGGGGGGCACTAGGGAGGCCAGTCCGATGTCTGGGAGGTGCTGTTCCTCTTCTTGTCATCTGCGATCTGACGTGTGCACCAGGCCCTGCTGTTCCCAGCGCCACGGTCTTGTTGGCACTTCCAGAAGTACTGGGATGGCTGTGGGAGCGGCGAATTCAGCAGGGCTGGGCTGGCACCTCAGACCCTTCCCGCCAGGTGGGGCCAGGCATGGCCCCCCGACACACAGCAAGGGTTCCACAAACCCTCTTGATGCCAAGGGGCAGAGTGGGTTGAGCCCAACACGTGGCCCTGCCAGGCTCTTGGCACTGCTCCAACCTGGCAGCCCAGTCCTAACTGAGCTGGCAGGGCAGCACCCTGGCGCAGGGCAGGCAGAGCTGGTCCTGGGGGGACCAAATCCAGTGCTTTTCCTGCTGGGAAAGGCTGTTTTGAAAAATCCGAGGGCAGTGATGTTGGCGAAGGGCTCTTCCAGAGGGAAACGCTCAGGCGGGCGACGCTGTGACCCCCCCGACCCTCTGGGCCGCGGTGGGGAGGTGGTTGCCAGGTAGAGAAGTGTTCATGCCGCTGTGATTGCATCAGTCCCGTGCAGCTGCCCCAGCACAACAGGCTCTGCCCTCCCTTCCCCTTGGTCATGCACTCGGGGCCTGGAGCCATCCAAGGTCAGGCTGGCTGGGGCTCTGGGCAACCTGGGCTGGCAAGTGCTGACCCTACTTGTTATAGGGGGGTTGGGCTGGGTGCCCTTTGGAGGCCCCTTCCAACTCTCTGATCTTACGATTCCAGCCCACACAGTGGAGCTGATGGCACCACACCCGTGGGCACTGGTTGGGTGCTGTGGGGGTGGCTCAGGCAGCTCAAGCGTGGGCCATCACCCACTGGAGCCCCCAACAGCCTTCGACCTGGGCTTTCTGTGCGGGCTGCTGGAGTGTTTGCACAGTGCGTGTGGGGCCAGGCTCCTTCAGGGCCATCTCTGGGAGCTGGAGGAGCTGCTCATGCTCCTGGAAGTGGGCAGGTGTGAGTCCGTGCCCTCTCAAGGGCTTCCTCTTGGCCGCGGCGGCGGTGCCAGGCAGGGAGGAGCGGGGACGGAACTGAGCCCTGACGGGGATTTCTTAGTGGGCTCCTGCTGTGAAACCTGTGAGCTAACGGCTAACTAAACGGTGCAGATGCCAGCCTGAGCGGCCGGGGGACTGGGACAGGCGTCAGGTGATGCTGAAGGGGTGTGTTCCCAGCTCCCCGCTGCACCACAGGGATACTGCAGCGATCCCAGGGTGGAACCCTCTGCTGTGGGGCCAGGCTGGGAGATTTGAGGGGGTTCAGCTGGAGAAGAGAAGCTCCAGGAGACCTTAGTGCTGCCATGCAGGCCTCCAAGGGGCCGATCAGAAAGGTGGGGAGGACTTTCGAGCAGGGGCTGCTGTGCCAGGACGAGGGGTGATGGTTAAACGGAAACAGGGAGATTCAGGCTGCTGCTGAGAGTGGTGAGAGCCTGGCCCAGGGTGCCCAGAGAGGTGGGCAAGCTCCATCCCAGGAGCAACCTGCCCTGGTTGCTTGCTGCAGGGAGAGGGACTGGAGGAGCTGTGAAGGTCCCTTCAGGGTAGACTGTGGGTTTACACAGCCGATCGGAGCCCGTGCCAGGTACAGCCACCAACCCCTCCTGCGGCTATGTGATCAACACCCGGGAGCTGGGAAAAACAGAGAGGGAGTCGCCATGAGTGGGTGTCACAGCGTTTCCCCCACCAGAAGCCCTGACTGAGCTTTGCGGGGCTGCCTTCACCCTGAGAATTGGGGCAGCTGCTTTATCGAAGCCCAGACTGGGCAGCAGCAGTCTGCAGGCAGTGGCTCTGCCGCTGCTGCCCAGTGCAGTGCAGGGAGTAGCTGGAGCATCTGGGATGCCCCTGCAGAGCCACCCCAGGCTGCTGTCAGCTCCCTCATGGAAATCCTTGGGGTTGTTTGGTTACGGCCCCACCGCCAGAAGGTTTGTGACCTGAGCGCCGGCTGCTTCCCCTCTGCTGGGTTCCAAGGACTCGCCTCAATGTGATGGTGAAGCAGCAGCTCGGCTGCAAGAACCGGTTGGCAGCAGGAGGGGAGAGGCTTGTGCCACCGGCAGCAGGAAGCAGCATCTCCTGGGGCAGCTGCTCGCATCTCCCCAGCAGGAGCAGCAGGGCTCCCAGGTGGGTGCAGGGAGGGCAGAGCAGGGGAAGAGAGAGTGTGGAGGGTGTCAGGAGTGCCTGTCAGCAGCATCCTGTCCTGGAGGGTGCAGGGGGTGCTCTGTGTCCCTGTTCTGCATGGGGCTGTGGTAAGGAAGGCCCAGTGAGCCGCTCATCTGTGCGGCTGGGCATCCCCTCGGGACAGAGCTGAGCTGCAGCAGTCCCGGAGCTTGTTCCTGTGTTGGAGAATGGTTTGGGTTGGAGGGAATCTGAAAGATCATCCATCTCCAACTCCCTGCCAGGGGCAGCGACATCTCTCCCCTGGCCCACAGCCCCAGCCAACCTGCCCTTGGGCACTGCCAGGGATGGAGCAGCCACAGCCTTCCTGGGCAGCCTGTTCCAGGGCCTCAGCCCCCTCCCAGGGAGGTGTCTCTGCCTCAGATCCCATCTCAATCTCCCCTCTTGGAGCTGGAACCCAGGACCCTTGTCCCAGCACCACAGTCCCTCTGAAAAAGCCCTTCTCCAGCTCTTCTGGAGCCCCTGCAGGGGCTGCAAGCTGCTCTGAGGTCCCCACAGAACCTTCTCCTCTCAAGGCTGTACAGCCCCAGCTCCCTCAGCCTGTGACCAGAGCAGAGGGGCTCCAGCCCCCTGAGCACCCTCATGGCCTCTCTAGCCTCGCTCCAGCAGCTCCAGCTCTTTCTGAAGCTGGAGACTCCAGAAGTGGGTGCATCCTCCAGGTTAGAGTGTGAGTCCCCAGCAGCATCCTCTCATCCAGCCACTTCGCTTCTCCAGGCTGAGCTGCTGCAAGTGGTGTTGGGGTGAAGAGACCCCTGCACGCCCTGGGGATGAGCCAGATGGGCCTCCCTGTGCCCCCAGAGTTGCTGGGGAAGGAGAGCTCTCCCTCTTCTGAGTGTGTCAGGGGGAGAGGAGGGTGGGAGTGGTGCTGGGGGGCTGCCTAACCTCAGTGTCAGCTTAATGAACTGCTCCTGTCAGTCCCGCGCGTCAGCTGAGCCTCCTCCTGACGCGCCCATAAATCAAAGTGATGGGTGGCTCGTACCCTGCTCGCTGCGCCCAGTCATCTGCGGCTAATGCACGGCGAGCACTGGCCACGCTTGGCACCCCAGCCCCTGCTGGGCTGGGAGCTGGGGGGGGCGGGGGGGGGCTTGGGGGCCCCCAGCAGGTTCCATCCCTCCTTGCCTGCCCGTTCGGGGGGCTTGGCTCCACAGTGCAGGGGCTGTTCTCCAAGGACTGGCATCCCCTGAGGTCACCAGGACTCACGCTCCCAGGGCTGATCTCTTGTGGGCTGGTGAAGGGGGAGGGAGCGCAGGGGGGTTTGGAGCACTGGAAGGAGCAGCTCTGACCTGGGCAGCGCCGTCCCCAGCAGCCCCACTCGTGGGTCAGGGCTGCCGGGGGGTCTGGTTCTGCCAGCTGCGGCTCTGGGGAGGCAGGTTGGGCTGCAGGGTGCAGGGCCTGTCCTCATGGCTTCATCCACCTCAGTTTGCTCCTGCTCCCCAGCCTGGAAGTGCTGTGACTGGAAGGGGCAGTGTCAAAGCAGAGCCTGGGCTCGCTCTGGACCCCAGGGAGAGCAGTGGCAGAGCTGGGAAGAGGAGAGCAACCCCATCCCCTTCCATCCCAGTCCCAGTTCCTACACGAGGGAAGCTCATGTGTTTCTGTCCCGCCAGGCAGCAGAGCTTCTCCTCCCCGGGCACAGGGACACGGGGTGGGGGGGACAGGATCAGAACCTCGTCCTGCCTGTTTTCCCTCTGTCGCCGTCCTGCAGTCGGTGGCCTGAAGCCCTCCCTGCTCAGGAGCAGGACTGAGCGCAGGGCTTATCATCACTGGGCACAAATCACTTGGGTTTGTGCCTCGATCTTCCAGCACCAGAGGTGCAGGGCTGAGGCAAAGTCAGAGGTGGTCAGACCTGGCTTGGAGGGGACACCTGTGCCGTGGCCAAGGGGACAGAAGTGTCCCCACGTCCCCCTGCACCTGAGCAGTCAGATGTGAACTCTGTGCCCTAGAGAGGACTCGTGGTCCTGCTGCAGACTGCAGGGTCCGGCAGGGCAGTGCCGGGGGGCCATCCTTGCCCTGTGGCTCACAAAGCCCCGGCTGAGCAGCAGCAGCATCTGCAGGGCACAGCCGGTGCCCCTCAGGGTGTGGGGAGCTGCTCCGGGCACAGCAGCACCTGCTGGTTCCTGACCAAGCTGTGAGCTGGGGTGGCTGTTCCCTCCGGAGCAGGGAGCGAGAAGCAGCCTCGAGGACTACTGAGAGATCCAGCTGGCTCTGGTGGTTGAACCGTGTGATGCTCAGACCCAGCCAGATCCAAATGGTAAAGACGTTCCCTAGTGCAGCGCTTCTGGGGCAGGAACCCGCTTCTTTGGGGCCTTGCAACAGGGCTGCAAAAGGGAAGAGCATCAGACTGGGCTCGGGGTGCTCTGCCAAGGCAGGGGGTGCTGGGACCACCCCAGTGCTCCCCTTGCTCTGAGAATAACGAGGCTGCCGGCCGGGGAGCTGCCAGGGCCTGGTGGGTGCGGCACAGGTGGCTGGTGCTGCCGGCCAGCCTGGCTCCTGGCAACCTGAAAACAACATCTGCACAAACAGAGGGGTTCAAGGGGTTACGGAGATGCCTGCCCCACTAATGAGGCCGGGCAGGCCTGGGGCAGCTCCCCTCTGCAGCCAGCTCAGATTAGCAGCTGCCTGTCCCCATCCCTAATTGAATTCTCTCCCCTTCAGTTAATTCTCATGGATTTCTTGGTGCCTCCTCGAGGACCTGTCCTCCCTAACTAGTTTAGGGCCAGTCAGAGCACAGCGGGTTCCAGGGGTGGGGGAGCTGCCTGCCTGCGGGGTGCTCAAGGCCAGAGCGGGGGCACTAGGCACGCACTTGCTGCGGGTGGCTGTTCCCCGTCTCCCACCGAGAAGGGGCTCCGGGGGTCGTTCTTGGCAAACAGGCACCGGTTCCCCACATGGAGAAGGGTCTGTGTGCCGGGATGTTTTCTGGGTGCTGGGATCCCCTTTCCATGGGCTGCTCAGGGAGCCACGAGGGACCCCACAGCCCCGGGAGGCAGAGCAGCTCTCTGCTCCGAGCAAGCCCTTGGCTCTGCTCACTCCGTCTCTTTTCCCTGCTTTCTTCTTCCCTTCCCCTCCTCTTCCCAGACATCAAAGCCTCTGTCCTGCCCAGCCGCCAGCGGAGCAGGGCCAGCGGCTGGCGCTGGGCTGGAGGCACCCAGGGTCCAGCCGCGGGCGTCTCCTTGTGTCCCGGCTCCTCCGTGAGGCTCCCGCTGCCCAGCTGGGAGCTGACCCGTCTGGTTTGTCCCTTTGTGTCCCCGCAGCCGTTAGGGAACAAGCAGCTGGCCTTCCAGCAGCAGCTCCTGCAGATGCAGCAGCTCCAGCAGCAGCACCTGTTAAACCTGCAGCGCCAGGGGCTGGTGAGCCTCCCGCCGGGACAGGGCACTGTGCCCCTGCAGACCCTGCCCCAAGGTAAGGAGCCCCTGCCCCGAGGCTTCTCCTCATCTCTACAAGCTGGGGGCTGGTGGCATCAGGGGATGGTGCAGCTGGGGAGAGGCTGGGCTGGGCTGGGGCAGGACTGATCTGCCAGGTGCCTCCTGTGCCAGGGCCGCCTGCTCTCTGAGGGGCTTCCCAGCGAGGAGCAGCCTCTGCCCTGTGGCTGCTGGCACAAAGGGCAGTGCCCGGCGCCGGGTGGGAGTTCCCTGGTCTTCCCATCCTCGATGGCTCTGCGTTCCTGGAGGTGTCTCAGAGCCACGGGGATCTGGAGCTTAGGGGCAGGGTCCTGGGACAGCAATTTCACAGTTGGAGCTGGTGGCCCTGAAGGTCTTTTCTGACCTCCGTAGTCCTGTGGTTTCCCGGAGCGAGGTTGGCGCTGGGCTGCCCGAGCTCCAGCCACGGGCAGAGGGAGCCCAGGGGGTCCTCAGGCAGCCTGGTGCGTGGGCACAGTGGGTGCCGCTGACGGTGGGTGCCTTCTCCCCACACTGCAGCTGTGTGTCCTGCAGACCTCCAGCAGCTCTGGAAGGAGGTTACGGCCGCCCAGCCCCTCGAGGACAGCATCAAGCAGGAAGGTCTCGACCTCACCACCAACACCTCCAACTCTACCTCGTTTTCGGCCGCCAAGGTCTCGCCTCCCCTTTCCCACCACCCTCTGCCGAATGGGCAGAGCACCGTGCACACGCCAAGAAGGGACAGGTACAGCCAGGCTGGCTCCTCACGCCTGCTGTTTGGAGCCCTGGAGGGGTGGGGGGGCCAGGATCTGGCACCCGTAGGGCTGGCAACAGGGTGCGGTGGGTTGGAGGGTTCCTTCCCCCCGGAGCCTGTTCACCTACAGCCCTGTCCCACAGAGGACAGGGAGCCGCAGCTCCGGGGTGTCCTGTGGGGCGGCCCTGTGCACGGGGAGCGCCGCCGCCCTGTCCGACCCCCGCTTTGCCTCTTCTGCAGCTCTTCCCATGAAGAGGCCCCCGGCTCCCACCCGCTCTACGGCCATGGAGAGTGCAAGTGGCCCGGCTGCGAAACCCTCTGTGAGGACTTGGGACAGTTTGTCAAGTGAGTGCTTCCCTTCGTGGGGAGAACCCCAGGGCGTGGGGCAGGGAGGAGCTCCTGCTCGGGCCAGGGTGGCCAGAGGCTCCGGGGGATCCTGGCAGAGGGGCAAACACCCCGTGTGTGCAGACCCCGCCGGGGGTGGTGCTGGAGGAGGGGGCTGTTCCCCTGCCGGGGCGGTGGGGATGGAGCAGATGGAGGCAGCTCCGGGCGACTGATTAACTCCGCTGCCGGAGCCCTCTGCCAGCGTCAGGGTCAAACAAATTGTTTTCACGCTTCGTCAGAGGGTTAGTTAATTAGTTCATTTGCAATTAGATCTCTGCAGCCGGGGCTTTAGCAAAGACATCAGGAAGGGCTGACGGTCTTCTGCCCCCTCCCTCTGCCTCCCCGGCCGGCTGCTCGGCGACCACCTCACTCGTCTTCTGCGGGGTCTGGGGCTGTCACACACCGACCCCCTCTCTGCTCCCACACACCGTCAGTGGGGTCTGGGGCTGTCACATACTGACCCCCTCTGCTCCCACACACCAGGGGTGCTGGGAGCGTACCTCAACCCAGTCTCCGAGATGGGAAGAAACCATCTCCAGGAGGACGAGGAGGTACGAAGGTGCCCAAGAAGGGCTGGGAGAGCAGTGCCTGACAGCCAGAGTGAGCAAACGTGACAGGTCCTGTGTCCCTGTCTTGTGAGGAGAGGCTGGGGGCGTTGGGGTTGTTCGACCTGACAAAGAGGAGGCTGAGAGGAGACCTCATTGCCCTGCTGTGGTGGCTAGGGCTGGAAGGTCTTGCCATCCTCCCCTGCTGCACCAGCAAAGGGGTTCTGTCCCTCCTCTGCCAGCGTGGGGAGGTCTTGGGGTGTGGGCAGACAGAGAGCTCCAGACCCACAGGGGCTGTTGGGCTGTAGCAGGGACCCTGCTGTGAGCCTGGGCACAGGCTTCCAGCCCCCTGAGTGTCACCTCCAGAGCAGCCTGGTGTGGGAGTGAAAGAGGGCAGCACGTCCTTCCAGCAGTGACCAAGGGGTGGAGGGAGGCAGCTCCGTGCCTGCCCTGGGCTTTCCCTGGAGAAGTAGCCCTGCCTTGGGTCTGCAGCCCGAGGATCGGAGCTCGGTTCAGCTACAGCCCTGCAGAGTGGGCTGAGGGACCGGGCGGGTTTGCTCACCGCTCGGCAGCTGGTCCCAGTTACCTAACTGGGTTTTGCAAGCTGGGGCTGGAGGTCTCTTGCAAGCAGCTGGGTGAGACCCTGTCGCTTCCCGCACCCAGGCCCAGGGTGATGCTCCCGCAGCACCTTCTCCTGGGATGCCCCAGTCTTGGTGCTGGAGGCCACTTGCCATGGCCCTGGGATACCTCTGTGCTTCCCAGCATCACCTGCCACCCTCTGGTGCACTCTTGGGGTGACCCTGGTACAGTTCATTCCCACTCTGACCTGTCCCACTCCTCCAGTGAGGACGCCCCAGTCTGCATCATCCCCAGCAAGGGCACAGCCTGGCTTTGGGGCTGGTGCATCCCCAGGCTGCTGTGTTGCTGCGGCTGGGTGCAGGGGCCCCCACAAGTTGACACCAGGGTGCCCTTGGTGTCCCCATCACCAGCTCTTTGCCTTTTCCTCTCCCCGAGAAGGCAGGAGGGTAGTGAGGACTGATGGCATGAAGGTCCTTGTGCTGCTGAGACCCAAAAGGGTAGGATGCACAGCACCCTGGAAGTGTCCCCTCGTGCCTTCAGGGCTCTCCTTCAGGGTGTCAGTGAACCTCTAGGAGGCTGTCTTTGTCCTGGAAACCTGCTCCTCAGGCCCTCCTGGGTCCTGCTACCAACAGCCTTCCCAAGGACTTTGCTTCTAACCCCGGGCAGGGCTGGTTTGCTGCAGCCACCCTCCAGCCTGGATTCAGGGCCAGTTGGCTGCCGTCATGCCTGTTTCCCCCTGCTCACCCCGCTTTGGGCAGCAGAGCTGACGCCTGGGCAGCGCCTCAGGACTGTTGCTGGGGTGGGCAGGTTAGGGCTGGTGCCGGGCTGGTCCCAGCAGAGGGTCTGTGGTGTGGGCAGGTTCCAGGGACAAACCCCCGCGTTCTCCTCTGCAGACACCTCAACACAGAACATGCACTTGACGACCGGAGCACGGCCCAGTGTCGAGTCCAGATGCAAGTGGTCCAGCAGCTGGAAATCCAGGTGGGTGCCCTGCAGAGCCGCATCCTGCTGAGGCCCTGGAACAGGCTGCCCAGGGCTGCTCCAACATCCCTGGCAGTGCCCGAGGGCAGGTTGGACCGGGCTGGGGCACCCTGGGCTGGTGAGAGGTGTCCCTGCACGTGGCAAGGGGTTGGGGCTGGGGGAGCTCTGAGCTCCCTCCCAACCCAGCCCAGTCTGGGATCCTATGGTCTTGTCTTGCCCACCCTCTGTGGAAGGGAGCTGTGAGGGTGGGAGCTGTAGGGATGTAACCGCGCTTGTGAGGGCTGCTCTAAACCTTCTTCCTCAAAGTTCCGCAGCCTGGTGGCAATCAGGGACCCTGAGACTAGCCCCTCCTTCTGTACCCACATCCCTGAATGACTCTGGTGGGCTGGAGGAAGGGACAAGCCATCCCCCCTGCCCCAAGGGTCCCTGTAGGTACCAGGCAATGCCCCAGACAGCTGGCGATGAGGTGCTGCCTGAGGGGGTGGCCGTGGGTGGGACGTGAGCTGTGCCTGGACCCTCAGCCAGAGCCAGGGTGCTGCTGGGCTCTCTGCAAATGAGGGCACTTGAGCAGTGTCTCTGGAGCCCAGTGGTGCCAGGAGCTATTTAGGGAAAGCTGGTTCTTTAAATAGGGCGGTACCCAGCATCTCCNGGGGGGGGGGGAAGTGAGGAAACTGAGGGCTTTTTTCATCTTGGGGCTGGAGAGTGGGATGGGGAGAGGGTCCCTCGCTGAGACCCCATGGCATGGCAGCGCCTGAGTGCCCAGTGAGGGGCTGGGAGGAGCTCAGAGGGGTGTGTGCTCATCGCTGCTGTGCATGGTGGTGGGTATCACAGCAGGGGACAGCGGAGACCCCAAAGGACCCTCTACCCAGAGGTCCAGGCTCTGCAGGGTCTGGGCTGGGGGGCTGCCAAGCAGAGCGGGGGTACCTTGTGCTGCGCCCCAGCCTGGCTGAAGCGGGAGGCTGAAAGCAGTTCCTGGGGCTCAAAGAAAGTAGGGAAGGAAGGCGGTGGCGAGCGGGGCTGGCAGAAGTGGGTCCGAGGAGCCGGGAGCCGCCTGTGCGGAGCAGAGCTGCCGGCGCAGCTCCCGGTTAGAAGGCAGCGAGCGCGGAGCTACCGCGGCACCGGCGGCAGCATCGGCACCGCCGAGAAGACCTGTCAGCCCTGACGAGCAGCGCGACGGCACCCGCGGCATCCGGGCTGCCCCCGACTTCCAGCCACCCGGCTCTGCCCCCCGCCTTAACCCCTTCCTCGCCCAGCGCCCTGCTCCGGGGCCACCCTGCCGTGGGGCTGCTCGGCGGGGATGTGGCCGACCCCGAAGCTGGATGGGCGGCAGTGGAGGGGGAAGGTGACAGGAAGGGAGCGGGTGTCAGGTCCCGTTGGCCGCGCTGGGCTCAGGGTCCCTCCTGGTGCCACAGGGGATATTTCAGCCTTCTCGGCACTTCGGGGGGCAGCCCATGATTAAACCCATGTGGGGTGGGCGGGTGGATAGATGGAGCGATGCAGCCATGGGTCAGTGGACTGGGAGCTGCTGGGGAGGAGCTGGGCCAACTGGCACCAGAGGACCAGGGCAGCACTGGCAGGACAGGACAGGGCTGAGCTGGCAGCCCCAAGATGTGAGAAATGGCTCCAATTCACCACTGATTTCTCATCTGGCTGCAAACATGGAACTGGAGCAGCAGCACCCCCTGCCACCGTGGTGGGTCCCTCAGTCCCATCAGGGTGCTCCAGAGGTGTGGGTGTCAGGCAGGAGGTGGCTTCTGCAGGGATGCTGGAGGCTGCTGCCTGCCCAGAGCTGGAGCTGAGAATTCGGCAGTGGCTCCCTGAGGCTGCAGGCAGCTCCACGGTTGACTGCCAGCACTGCCTGACCATCAGGTTTCTCCCTCCTGCAGCTGGCGAAGGAGAGTGAGCGTCTCCAAGCGATGATGGCCCATCTCCACATGAGACCTTCAGAGCCAAAGCCTTTCAGCCAACCTGTAAGCAGACATCCCCCTCCTGCCCAGGTGCATCCCCACAGCCGCCCTTTCTCCTCCCCTTTCTCCTTCCTGCTGGCTGCCATCTCCTCCCTGCCCTGTGCAGGGTCACCACAGCTCTATGTGATGGAGCAGGCACGGCCTGACCTAGGGACCCTGCTCCCTGGTGCTGGTGCAGGGCATCAGGCACCAGGGAAACAGCCTGCGTCAGCATGTTGAGCTGCTCCACCAGCTTGAGCTTGGAGGGGCTCCGTCCCATCCCATCCCATCCCATCCCATGGCTGCATCCTGTTTGCAGCTGCCTCCCCATCCCGTGGTTGCCTCCTGTCGTGGCTGCGCCCACCCAGCCTCCCCTGTGCAAACCCTTTTCTTCCCACCTTGTGGCTCGGCCCGGCTCAGCCCCACCGAGCTGCCGGTGTGCGTGGGGGGGCTCTGCCAGCCTCTGCCTTCCCCCCAGTGGTACCCAACCACCCTCCTTCCCCCCGCCTGCCTGCAGTTGAACCTGGTCTCCAGCGCCACCCTCTCCAAGAGCACTTCCGACACGTTCCCCGATGGTTTACCTCATCCCCCCACCTCGGCCACAGCCCCCATCACCCCGCTGCGGCAGGGTCCCTCCGTCATCAGCTCTTCCACTTTACACAACGTGGGGCCCATCCGCAGGAGGAACTCGGAGAAGTTCTGCACCCCGATATCATCAGGTGAGCTGCAGGAGGGCCCAGCACCCTCCACTGCTCAGTCCCCGGATTCCCAGGCAGATGCCTTCACCCTAGCTCCACCACTTCTTGCCTCCCGCAGAACTTGCACAGAACCACGAGTTCTACAAGAACGCCGACGTCCGGCCGCCCTTCACGTATGCCTCGCTCATCCGCCAGGTGAGGGGCTCTGGGCTTCAGCCTGCACCCCGGGATCTGCCCGTGGGGCACTTCAGGCAAAGTCATGTTGTCCCTCACCTTCTCCGTCCTGGGGGGTCTCCCATTACCCCTGAGCCCCATTTTGATTCCTTGCGCTGGACCCCACCGTGATGGGGCATGTGCTCACGTCCGTTCTCCGGCTCCCCAGGCCATCCTGGAGACCCCCGACAGGCAGCTAACGCTGAACGAGATCTACAACTGGTTCACACGGATGTTCGCCTACTTCCGGAGGAACACGGCCACCTGGAAGGTGAGAGTGGCCACCGCCGGTGCTGGGGGGCTCTCCCATCCACCCAGGGCGCAGCCGTCCTGCGGGGGGCTGCTGCCTGTGGGTGATGCTCTGGTTTGTCTGGGCGCCTGCGATGCAGGACCAGCTCCTTTCACAGCTCCGGGCTGATGCAGGAGATGTTTTGGTCGATAGAGCCCAGATTTCTTTCCCCTAAAATTCATCCCCCGTCTCAGAACACAGATCCCTTGTGCAGCAGGATGCGAAGCTGTAGGAGCTGCGACTACTCTGCAGACTGGGGCTGGGGCAGAGCCTGGGGCTGGGGCAGAACGAGGACAGGAGACACTCAAAAGAGCAAAGAAGGTTAATAGTGACCCGGGGGCGGGTGGCACTTTGTGGGGCTGAGACAGAGCCAGGGAGTGAAGGCTGTTCCTGGGACAGGAGGGCTGCTCTGAGGATGTAACTGCTGGTCCGGGGATGTGACTACTGGGCTGTGGCCATGGAGGGAAAGCAGTGGTGGCCAGGGGAACATCAGCAAACAGGAGCACCCATGGCCCTGCTACAGGAACCCAAGTGAGTGCTGGTGCCTGTTGTCCCCCCTCACCTGGTTCTTGATGCTCTGTGGGCAAGTTTCAGCAGATTCTGGCACTGAGGGGCTCCTTGTCACCACCCTGGGGTGACGGCTGTGGGTTCCGTGGTGGCAGGTGGGTGCTGGTCATTAGAAATGGAGGAGCGGTGGTGCTTGTGATAGGTGGCAGTTGGTTGCCCCGCGCAGGGAAGTTCGCCCTGCAGCTGTTTGTGGAGAAAGAGCTTCCCCCTTCGTGGGGCTGCGGGGAGTGAAGGGGCAGAGGGAACTGGCACCTCAGTGGACGGGAATGAGGGAGGTGCAGGGCAGGGCACCTCTGGAAAGGGTTACAGGGGAGCCCCCATGTGTTGTCGCTCACTGCAGCAGGGGGTCGCGACCCCACAGCAGACCTGGGGTGAACTAACGGGAATTCTGGGCTCAGAGCTCTCGGGGTGGTTCCGGGCCTGTCCTGAGCATCCCCAGGCGCTGAGCACAGGGTGGCGGTGGGGGAGCAGAGGTGCCAGGGCTGGTTGCAGAGCTGCAGCAGCCTGGGCTGCCCCTCAGGGCCCGGAGCAGCACTGCAGGCCCGGAGCAGCTCTGGCACCCACTCTGGGCACCAGCCCTGCCCCAGCCAGACCCGTGGGGACACTCCAGGGTTCGGGGAGTGATGGAGAAGCACTGGGACAGCCTGGAGAGGCTGTCACTGCTCCCAGGGCAGCGCCTTGCAGCAGCCATCCGTAGCAGCCTTTTCCCTGCCCTGCGCCTCAGTTTCCCCGCTGAAGGAGTGAGTGGAGGTGCCTTTTCTTCTGCCTTTAGCTGGTTTAAAAGGATGAAATCCTTGGGGTTTGTCCTCTGTGGCTCTACCACAGCCCCGTTACCCAGGAGCAGGGTTGATGGCTCTGAGGGGCAGCCCCCAGCCCTGCTGGTTCCCTTTTTTCCTGGTCTACTACCAAAAGGACAGGAGGGGATTTGAAAGGGCTGGGGCTGGGTGATTCCCTTCCCAGCTTTCCATGTCCAGGGCCTCTCTGGAAGGAGGGGCATTCATAGGAAGGAGAACACGTTTCCACTCTTTGGAAGATCAGAGCTGTGGGTCCTCCCTCGTGCCCAGGGCTGGGGAGGGCTGCCAGGGCCAGGGTGGGTAGCCCCAGCCCCATAGCAGGGCAGAGCCGTGGTGCATCGCAGGGGCCCGTGGGGAGGCCCTTGGCACAGGGAGAGAGGCTGGGAGGGGGCAAAGCAAATATCATTAGAGAAGACAAAGATGAGAAGCAAACAGAGCGGCTGGGGCTGGCACTGAGCAAATACTCTGTCGAAATACAAAACAGCCACATGAGGGGGAGGCAGAGACTCCCCTCCGGGGTCCCCAGGTTGGGGGTCTGGCCTGGCACCGTGCAGTCAGTGCACTGCCCAGCACCAGGGATGGGGCAGCCTGGGCTCTGGTGGTGCCAGGTCTCACCCTGCCCAGCACCAGTGTTTGTTTGGGTTTGGTCTCTGCAAGCACAGACCTCAGAGCAGGAGGGTGTCGTGGGGTGGGGGATGTGGGGTCTCGGTGGGCAGGAAGGGTTTCGGCTCTGCCACGCTTCCGCCTTTACTTGGGGCTTTGTTTGGCTGAGGGGTCCCCTGGGCGCTCAGGAAAGAGGAAGGGGAGAGCAGGGCAGGGTCTGGCCCTGGTGAAGGGAGGAAGTCCTGTGTTTGCTGGTGGGATGGGAGTTCAAGGGCAGAGGCAGGACCCAGCGCCGGCAGCCCCTCAGACCCTCCTGCAGCGCAGGCAGGGGTCAGGATCACAGGGTGCCTGTGGTTGGAACAGACCTTTAGGGTCATCACATCTGGCCGTGGACCCAGCGCTGCCAGGTCATCCCTAACGCAAGTCCCTCAGGGAACTGACAGGTCAGAGCAGGGGCTGGGGCCTCATTCTGCTCCTGGAGCTCCCCAGGAGCACAGCAGAGTCTGGGGTCCCCATGGGTTCCCATCCCTGAGGTGTCTGTCTGCAGGTTCTCAGAGCAGGCAGTGCCTCCCCAGGGTGGGGGGCTGGAGGAGGAGGGGTGCCTCAGCCCCCCAGGGCAGGGCATGTCCCCATCTCCTGCTGGGTGACAGCATCAGCGGCACTGAACTGGGCATCACCCGAGTTGCTGGGCCAGTTGCAACCAGGGAGTTCCTGGTGCCACCCAGGAATCTTCCAGTTGCCCCCAGAATTAACGTGAAACAGCCCCAACGGTGCTCAGACCCCCTTCGCCAGGAAACGGCTCCTGGGAGCCAAATCTGCCCTTGGGGTTGGCCCTGCCGGACAGCAGGAGGAGCTGGAGCCTGCCTGTGGCCACAGCCAGAGCCACCAGGGTCAGGCTGGGGACAGCCGGGTGGGCAGCAGGGAGGGGCTGATGGCCGGACAGACAAGGGGCGGGTGGACGGACGGATGGAGGGGATGGGCAGAGGAATGGGTGGGGGGACAGGCAGACAGATGGATGGAGGGGCAGATGGAGGGTGGGATGGGAGGATGATGAGGGAAGACAGGAACTTTGTCCTTAAGTGAGCAGTTTCGGGGGCGATTGGCGGGTCCCTGGGACCCCCAAGCCCCCCTGTGCTGGCGATGGGGTCCGGCCCTGGCGCCTCCCTCCGCCTTGTTGTGCCGGCAGCCCCTTTTATCCGGCCCCGCTCGACCCCTCAAATTGCCGTTAATGTCTCAGCCTAACAAATCGGTCTCATCACGCGCCGGGACTCGAAATAAAAACCCCCGGTAACCCCCCCGCGGAGGCCAGTCCCTGAAATTGGGGTCATTCTCATTTGCAAGGCAGAGAGCCCCAGCCCCGCGACGCAGGGAAATTTATTCAGAGGCAGAGCCCCGGCGTGATCAGGCCCTTTGTAATTATAGCTGGGAGAGATTCCACTCCAGCCTCCTGCCTCCCTCATGGATTAGCAAGTGAGTCGGAAAAATACACAGGATTTAATTAGAGGCAAATTAAAATTGGTAATGAAATAGGGGCAGCAGCAAATGGCAGGGAGCTGGAGAGGGAGAGGGGAGCTGGAGAGGGAGAGGGGAGGCGGCGTCTCCCGGGGCTGTGCCCGCTGCCTGCGTGTGCGTCGCCGCCTTCTGCACTGGGGAGCGCGAGGACGGGCGACGGAGAGAAGACGGGGGGGAGAGGACCCGGGAGGGCGGCGGGGCCGGGGGGCAGGAGAAACGGAAGGGGAACGTTCGCTGCCTTCGCTTTGCCGGCCAGCGCGGGGCCAGCGGCGCGGGGGCCACCCGGGTCCTTGCCGGGGAGACGCTTCACACCCGCCTGGGCTGCTCCTGTGCAACTGCCTCTCGGGGATCCTGCTCTGGCAGGGGGTTGGGCTGGGTGATCAGTCAGGGTCCCTTCCCATCCTTGATGGTCTGTGATGCTGTGACTTGTCCCTATCCCGCACTGTCCACTCCTTCCTCAGGGTCTCGGCTCCGAACCGCTCCCAGTGCTGGCGCTGGCAGCAACCCCAGGTGCCTTCGTGGGGCATTTGGCTGTGGGCGAGCTGAGCGTGGCCAGGGTGGCCCGGAGCTGTAGGGGTTCCCCCGACCCCCACCTCTCTGCCTGCAGGGAGGGTGCAGAGAAGGGGGCAGGGTCAGTCTCTTCTCCCCAGTCACCAGTGACAGGACAAGAGGAAATGGCCTTCAGTTGCCCCAGAAGGGGGTCAGGCTGGCCATCAGGAGAAATCTCATCTCTGGCAGAGGGGTCCGGGGGTAGAACCTGCATTCGGCTCGGTGGCTACTGAGCCCCAGGGCCCCTCTCTGCAGCGCCCTGCTCACCTATGTTCGGCTCAGTGGCCACTGAGCCCCCCGGGCCCCTCTCTGCAGCGCTGCCTTCCAGCCGGGGGGCTCCCGTTCACCTCTCCTGGGATGGTGAGCAGGAGGGAAGGGCTCTGGGGGTCGGGGCCGTGCCGCTGAGCGCCGCCGCCTGCTTTGCCCGCAGAACGCCGTCCGCCACAACCTGAGCCTGCACAAGTGCTTTGTGCGCGTGGAGAACGTCAAGGGGGCCGTCTGGACCGTGGACGAGCACGAGTACCAGAAGAGGAGGCCACCAAAGATGACGGGGTGAGCCCTCCTGCCGCAGGATGTGCCCCCTGGCACCCACCCCACTGCCAGCCTGCCCCGTCCCGTGCTGGGAGCCTGGGCTCTGCTCTGATTCCTCTCTCCCTGCAGGAGCCCAACGTTGGTCAAAAACATGATCTCGGGACTCGGCTACGGAGCACTTAATGCGAGTTACCAGGTGAGTGCCTGGGACCAGCCCTTGGCGGGGCTCCGGGGCTGCCGGCCAGCACTGCCCCCAAGCCCGCTGAACACCGTTCCACCACCCTTTCGCCCGCAGGCTGCGCTGGCCGAGAGCAGCTTCCCCCTACTCAACAGCCCCACCATGATCAACACGAGCGCGGCCAGCGGGATGCTGCACGTGGCCCACGATGACGTGAGCAGCACTGTGGAGCAGGTCAACAGCAACGGCAGCAGCAGCCCGCGCCTGTCCCCCCAGCAGTACAGGTCAGCCTGGTGGGGTGAGAGGGTGGCGCTGGGCTGCTGGCGGCTGGTGCTGGGCAACTAGCAGCTGCTCCTGGGCTGCTGGCGGGTCTGGAGCTAAGGGACGGTGCCCAGTCCCTTACGGGTGATGGGGAAAGTGGCACCAGGTGCTCGGCAGGGTGACCTCCCATGGGAGCAGCACCCCGAGGCTGAAGCCTGCCCTCCCCGCAGCCACCCTGTGCACGTGAAGGAGGAACCAGCTGAGGCAGAGGACAACGGCAGACCCGTCTCGCTGATGGCCACCGCCAACCCGAATGTGACGATTCCCGATGACGGGGACCTGGAGGAGGAGCTACCGGTGGAAGACTTGTCCTAAGGACCCCGTCCCCCTCCCCACCGAGGGGCAGACCCTTCCCACCCTTCCGGCTGGGGACCGGGCGACAGCTCCCGCCTCCTCAAGGTGACCTTCGGCGTTACCCTGGTTTCTAACGGCACTTCCACAAGGCAGAAGGTTTCCCTGGCCAGCAGCCTGTTGCAGCTGGCTCTTCCCTCGCACTCCCACTGCCCTGACCGACCAGCCCCGGCTGTGCGACACAAGAAGCAAAGACCCAAGAGCTGACTGTTTTCTCCCCTCGCTCCTCAGTTAGTGACTGGGGATGAGGTTGGTTCTGTGCAAAGTGGTCCCCCCTTCCCTCCCCATGTGCGGTGGCTGCAGGGAAGGCACCTCCGTCCCTTCTCCCGCAAGGATGCTCCAGCCTCCACCAGCAGCCACCCTGGCTGGCGGAGCCCCGTGGCAGGAACCTGTCTCTCCGAACCCCAGGGCGTTTTGCACTAGGAGGGGTAGTGGGACCCGCCAAGTTCTGCCTCCACCAGCTTTTGGGGGAAGAAACAGCAGAAACAGGGGCGAGTCTTGTGCCAGGGGCTGGATGAAGGGCTTGGGCCACCATCTCGCCGCTGGGCAAGGACAAGGACCAGCACGTCAGCGGGACCAGCCCCCTCGGCCCCATCACCTCCGGCAGCCGGCTGAACCACGCAGCGAGCAGAGCAGCCCTCCCCAGGCCGGCCGCCCTCCCACAGCCCTCCGGTGCCCGTGGAGGTGGGGCTGGAGACACCCAGCAGCGGAGAGCAGCCCTGCATCAGGAGCCCTGCACCAGGCAGTGAGGACACAGCTCCCTGCTTCCCTCACTGCACAGGCTGTAGCAGGTGGCCCCTCTCTCCAGCTCCAGCTGAGGACAAGCTCCTAGTCACCTCTGGGCACCCACCTCCTCCTCTGAAGACAGGACAGGGTCTGCGAGGTGGGGCTGCGGTGCAGGGGTGCAGCATCCACCATCCCTGAGGAGCTCATGTGGGCAGAGCCTGGTGGTGGGCAGTGCTCAACCATCCCACTGGTAGCCAGGCCAACCCCAGTGAAAGCCCGTGGTGGCCAGAGTGGCTCCAAACCCACTGCCAGCACAGCTCCTGCTTCCCTCCTCTCTGTCCGTTCTCCTGTGTGTGTGTGCAGCCAGATGGGGAGGCACCAGCGACGTCTGGCGACAGCCGGGCCGGGGCTGCGGGACAGATGGTGTCGGTGCCGAAAGCCCATCAATAATAACGAGAGCGACGCAGCCAACCCGCCCTCTGCTCCCTGCTCTTTCTTTCCGTGCTGCGGATGGGGGGACCCGGCACTGGGCTCCTCGCTGGGCTCCAGCAGTTTCCCTGGCACAGCAGGGCCAGCACTGGCCATCCTGGCACACGGCGGGGCCCCAGGGGTCCTGCTGTGATGGATGTGGAGCTGCTCTTGGCTTTGGGTGCTTCTGGAGCGACCCCAAGTGCTGCTTCGTCTCTCCCTGCCCCTGTTAACTCGGGTTGAGATGCTGCCGGTGAGGGCCGCCCCCCAGTCCTGGGTCGGGGTCCTGGCACCAGCCCCCTGGGACCTGACAAGTCTGTGAGTTGCGGGCTGGGGGGAGCTTGTTTGTCCTCATGTGTCACCCTGGGCTCTGGTTCCTGGGGTCCATCTTTCTTGCTGCCTGTTGCACCTCTCGTCACCCCAGTTGCTGCAGAAATGGGGGGTCCTCTTGCTGTAGCTGGCAGTGAGGCCAAGCAAACCCCCCCCCAGCACCATCCAGGGGATGCCAGGACCCTTGGGGAGCGGCAGCCAGCCAAGGTAGGGGGGAAGGCAGCACAGTGGGGCTGCATTGGGGTTCACCATCGGCTGATGCTGCAGTGGGACCCTTGCCCCTCACTCAGACCCCAGAACAACCCACCCCAGCAGCCCCCCGGGTCGAGGATCGCTGCGGTGCTGCCTGGGCCACCCCTCACTAGGTGTCTCCACCGGACCCGAGTTGCTCCCGGCGCCGCCGCTCGCTGCTCCCTGCGGATCCCACAGGATCCAGGCGGGGAGCTCTGCCGGCCTCCTGCTTCCCGCTGGCTGCTCCCCTCCCAGGCTGGGGCGCACAAAGTGACCCCCATCTTTGGACCCCCAAAGCAGCCACAAACCTGGAGACTCCCAGTATTTCCCTTCACTGCTTCTTTTTTGCTTTTCTGTTCTTTTTCTTCAAGTTTCCCTTTTCATTTTCCCCACCTTTTTTTATTTTTCTGCTTTTCCCCTTTTCTTTGTTTTCTGTTTCCTCTTTTCCGTTTTTCTCCTTTTTCTTCTCCTCTCCCCCCTTTTCCTCCCCTCCCCCCTTTTCTCCCTTTTCCCCCTCTACCCACTCACCTTCCAGTCCTCCCCCGATTACTTCCAGCCAGTTGCCAGCTGCCCAAGGCTGATTGCTGGGAGGGGGACCTGGCTGGTGCAGTGTCGGGGTGTTGCCCCCCATCCTGCTCCTGGTCGTGGGTGCTCTCCCTCTGTGTGGTTCCAGCCCCACCCCTGCTGCTTTAGGGGGGTCACTCACTGGCTGCTCCCCACTGCTGGCCTCTCCTGGGCTCTTTCCCCTCCTGCACTGACCTTGAGCAGCTCTATTCCCCCGGTCTCTCCCCTCGTGCCCCCCCGATCGGGGTGGGATTTGTGTTTTAAGTTTTCACGCTTTTCCAGAGGTACAGACGATCCCCCCCAAACGCGGCCGGGGCCGGGGCACCCCCACGGCTCCAGCCGGGAGCCCTCCTCGCGCCATCCCGCCGTCACCCCCCGAGGACAAGGTGGCCCCTTCCCCCGCCCCCCGGCTCCAGAGAGCCCTCCCGGCCGTTTGAGACGGGAGAGAAGCGAAGGGGCGGTCGGGCTCTTCCTCCCGCAGGGGCGCAGCTCTGGCCGGGTCCTGCGGCTTCGGGAAAGCCCCTGCCCCGGCCGGCGCCGACTCGGGGTGTCGGGGGGTGGTTCCCCGGGAGGCGGCCGGCCGGGTCCATCCCGCCTCAGCCGCTGCCCTGGCGCAGCCCGGCAGCTCCTGCGGGGCCCCATCCCGACCGGGTCCCGCAGCCCCCACCGCTGGACCTGGCAGGGTTTCACCTCGAACAGCCCGAAGGCAGGAGCGGGGGGCTCCAGGGCGTGGGGCAGGGCCGTGTCCGTGTGCTGGGGGGGGGGGGGGGGGGGGGCCCCTCCGCCCCCCGNGCACCCTTCCTGTGCTGTTGGGGTTTGTTTGTAACATTCACTTTGTTTTCTGTCCGGGTTTTATTTCCTGTGTCCCCCCGCCACCCCGGGGCGGTCCTCGGGGGAGGCTCCGGGCACCTCCCCATGAACAGACCCTCTCCTGGTGTCTGCCTGGAGGGTTGGCTCCGCTCTCCGTGCATCCCCCCGCTGACGCTGGCGATCCAGCCTGGGCAGAGCCAGCAGGGCTGGGAACCAGCGCTCCGGGCTGGGGCACTGGTGGCGCCGAGGAAGCGAAGGGACAGCAGCAGCCGAAGCTGCATCAAACCAAAGGGTTTCTTTGCTCTGTTTACAGCCTGGCCGGCCCCTCCGTCCTGGAGCATCTCCCTGGATCCAGGTTTTTGTCCTGGAAGTGCCGGGGACCCCCGTGGGGGAAGCGCCAGTCCTCCCCAGCCTTGCCCTGTATCACCCAGATTCCTTGTCCCAGCCTCTTTGGCGCCGGGTGGGAAGGTGGGTGCTGGGGGAGGTTGGGGCGCAGGCGCAAGGGTGGCGAGGAGGAAGGCTGGAGTGTCTGGAGCGCCCCGTGTCCCTCCCTCCCGCCAGCCCTGGCTGCGCGAGGGGCCAGTGTCTGCGAGGGCGGCCGGTGCCCCTGTACAGTAGGTCTAGCTGCATGTGATCTGTATGGACAACGGCATTTAAATGCAATAAACGGAGTTACCCACCGCTGCTCCCCAGCTGCTTCCCTCCCGCCCACCCGCCTGGGGCTTCCTCGCCCTTTGCTTCCCACCCGCTGCTTCTTCAGCCCCCGGCGGCTCTGCGGCACCGAGAGAAGGGGAGAGACACCGCAAAGGGTTGGGCTGGAGGGGACCTCAAAGGGCACCCCGTGCAACCCCCCTGCACTCAGCAGGGCCAGCACTTGCCAGCCACAGTTGCCTAGAGCCCCAGCCAGCCTGACCTTGGATGGCTCCAGAGATCCCCCACCCTCTGATTCCAGAACTTTCTCCTCCTGTCCAGCCTCACTCTGCCCTTTTCCAGCTTCAAAACAGGATCCCTGGTCCTATTGTTCCCTGCCCTTGGTAACAGCCTTCCAACAGCCCCTCTCAGGAGTTGGAAGGTGGCTAGAAGGTCCTCCCGGAGCCTTCGCCTGGAGCCATGACCTCTCACCCTATCATTCCCTGCCTTTCCAGCTGAACAGCCCCAACTCCCTCAGCCTGTGCCCAGAGCAGAGGGGTTCTGGCCCTCTGAGCATCCTCGTGGCTGCCTCTGGACACCCTCCAACAGCTCCACATCCTTCTGGTCTTGGGGACTCCAAAGCTGGACACAAGACTCCAGGTGAGGTCTCACCAGGGCAGAGCAGAGGCAGATCCCCTCCCTCCATCTGTTGCTTCTGATGCAGCCCAGGGTGCCATTGGCCTGCCTGCCTGCTCTGCTCCATTGCCCATTGCTCCATTGCCATGGGGTAGCTGCAGGGAGGCAACAGCCCTAGTAACTGAGGTTCCTATATCCACTCCTCACCAGCGGCGCCATTTGGACCCAGCGGGCCAGCTGAGGTACCTGTTTGGGGGGGGCTGCTGAGCTGGAGGCCTCGAGGTCACCTCCTGCCCATGGAGTGTGGGCTGGAGCCTCACAGCACCAGAACCCCCTGCCTGCAGGTACTGGGGGACTCCTGCAGCTGCAGTGGGGATGGGATGGGACAGGATAGCTGTGGCCCTGGAATAAGGCAATAGCAGCTCAGACAGGCGCATCCCTGCTCTTTGCCATTGAACAGCCCCTGCTGAAGGTTTCTCTAAGGGCTGCGGTGCAGGTGAGTGGCTGGATGTTCACTGGATCTGCCTCTACTGGTGAAAAACCAGTGGTGAAGCCACTAATGACTGGTGAGGAGAGAGGGAGCCCTTGGCCCTGGAGAGAGCCCCTGCCCCTGCTCCCAGGGAACTTCCCTCCCATCTGTTTTCTTTGTTCTTTTCTAAGCCCAGCTCTGCAGTGAAGCTCCTCCACCAGACCAACACATCCCTGTTCTTCAGGGGCCTCGCCATGGAGAACCTCCTCGTGGTTCTTCTGGGCAGGGCACCGGGTGCCATCAAGCCTGTGGCTCAGCCCCAGTGACATCATGTTTGTCCCCAGCGTGATGGTGAGCAGGGACAGCTCCCCAGAGCTCAGAGCCGACCTGGAGATTCGCCCAGAAGCACCCACTGCTCCTCGAGGCTCTAACAGCAGGAGCAGGTTTGCAGCCTTGATACAGCCCTTAAAACAGTGAGGTCTGGGCACCTCCCTCAGGGAACTGACTCTCGGGGCATCACAGGGGCCTTTGTCACCAGGGGCCTTTCCTTATCCTCATTGAGCCTCGATTGCTGCGGCAGCAGCAAAGGGGTCAGGGATGATGAGGAGGGGACAGGGTTGATGATGGGGCTGGGACTGGGATGATGAGGATGGGAGAGGGATGAGGACTGGATAAGGCAGATTTCAGCTGCCCTGCAGCCCCCCAGTTTGCAGCCCAGTGAACTGGCCGCCTCCCAGCTGTGTCTAGACCCTGCCAGCATGAACTGACTGCTCGATTCCCTTTCCCTCTGCTGCTCCAGCTCAGCCAAACTCACTTAATCTCTTTTCCAGTGGCCTTTTTCCAGGGCTCTTTGAACCACAGCCAGCTCCCCAGTGGCTCCCTGGGGTGCCTCTAACATGCCCCCAGCAGCCCCTTGGTGCCCACCTGGGAGTCCTGAGCCAGCACTCACCCTGGGAGCAAGTTCCCTACAGAGGGACTGGGGTCCCCATCCCTGACAGCTCCCACGGGGAGGGCAGGGGACTTGAGGCTGGGGACTGTGTGGCTCTGATGGATTTAACGCTTGGACAAAGAGCCTTTAACTTCTAAACCAGAAGCTGTTTAACCCTTTGGTTTCATGTTTGTTTGCTTTTCGGTTTGATTGTGAAATCAGTAGGGGGGGTGAGGAGAGGCTGGGATGAGGAACCCCCTTCGCTCAGCACCTGGGTGCTTGGCAGCTCCACGCGCCCAGAAAACAATCTCTCCTCCTCTCTCCTGCTCTTCCCTCCCTCCTGTGGGTGCCCAGACCCCCGAGGATGCCCCCATCTCCGCAGTTATCTTGATGCTTGGCCACAAGTCCATGGCAGTTCCACCCCCTCCAGCCCTGAAGCCCATTGCAGGGTCTGGTGCCCGGAGCGGGCACAATCAACTAACCATATGAAGGAGGGACCTTTGGGGTTGGTTGGGGTTTGGGGTTGGGTTCTGCTTGTTTTTCATTTGCTGTTTGTTTTAGTGGCTGTTGGGGGATGGATCGTGGCTGTTGGGGGCTGGATCGTGGCTGTTGGGGCTGGTTCATGGCTTTTGGGGGCTGGTTCATGGCTGTTGGGGGCTGATTCATGGCTGTTTGGGCTGGTTCATTGCTGTTGGGGCTGGTTTATAGCTGTTGGGGCTGGTTCATTGCTTTTGGGGGCTGGTTCATTGCGGCAGAGAGAGGCCATGATGGGATGGATCCTGCCCAGGCAGAGCCCGGCAGCACCACGAGCAGGTACTGGGGTGACAGAATAACGGGACAGACTTGTTTTGTGGGGCTGGATCCTGCCTCTGGCTGTGGTTTGATCCCCCTGGTTTGGAGGGAGCAGTGCCACACCATTGGGGTCCCTAAGAGGGATGTGGGATGCTCGGTGGGGCAGCCCCATAGCCCCAGTGTTACTGTGGGTAAAGCCTTGCTGCTCTCCATCCCCAAATCTCCTCAGAGCTCTTCCCCAGTGTCTGCCAGCCTGAGGGGGTCCTTCCCCCTCCACATCCAGAGCTGCACTGGGAGCAGGTCCTGGGCCACCAAAGCTGTGACTCTAACACTTAGGGGGGCTTGTGGGGCATCAGGCTGAGCTGGCAACACAAAGGAAACCTTCTGGTTCCTACCCATAGCCTGGGCCAGAAACCAGGGTCCCCACTCCATCCTCCCCCAGCAGAGCATCACCCACCCAGGGAGCCACCCTCTGCTTTCCCCAGGCTCACAGCGGGCCCAGGGCTGCTGCAACCTCCTTGTGCCAAGAGGCTCTGCCGTGGGGCCACGTCCTGCCTCGGGGCAGCCTGAGAGGAGTGGGGCTGCGACTGCTGCGGGGTGGCTGGGCCCAGCGCTGCGGGAGCAGGTAAACAGGGAGGAGTGTGCGTGGGGCTGGCATGTTCCTGGCGTGACTCAGGTGCTGCCTCAGAGGAGAGCGATGCTGACACACCCCACAGCCCCACTAGCCATGGTGATGACACACCCCACAGCCCACTAGCCATTGACGCTGACACACCCCACAGCCCCACTACCCATAGGTGCTGACACACCCCACAGCCCCACTAGCCATCAGTGATGACACACCCCACAGCCCCGCTACCTATAGGTGCTGACACACCCCACAGCCCACTAGCCATCAGTGCTGGCACACCCCACAGCCCTGGTGGCCATCAATGTCAGCAAACCCACAGCCCTGGTGGCCATTGATTCCAGCCCACCCCATAGCCCTAGTTGCTGTGACCAGGGAGGAAAATGACCCGGGGAGCACTCAGGGCTCTGTCAGTGTCAGGGTCCCTATCCTGGGGGATGAGCAGCTCCTGGCCCGTCACAGTGGGTAGGATGGTGCTGACTGGCTGATGCAGGTCCAGCAGCAGGGCTTTAGGGTCACAGTAGGGTGCAGCTGGGACTGCTCCTCCAGGAGGGAAGATTTAAAAGGCACAGACTACAGGCTTTAAAATTTGAGGCTTCCTGCTGGAGCTTTCTGACGGATCCTGAGCATGTTGGGAGCCCCCAGTCCCACTTCACACCCCAGGCTGCCCCGTTTCCCCCTCCCACCCCATTTCCTTTACACAAGTGGTGATGTCTCAGCACCTTCCCCTTAGCCCTGGCCATGCTAAATGCTGCTCCACAGCGCAGACGTGGGTCATGGACAGCATCACTGGGCAGGGAAGAAGCAGGGCCTGGGGAGGCGTCTGGGGCTGTCCCATGGGTTTGATCCCGCCAGGGGAGCCCAGCGCTGAACCTCTAGACTGCGAAATCCAGCTGCCCAGACCCCCAGGGTGTGCAGGTGGTGGTGATGGAAGGAAGGTCCAGCCTGTGGTGACCTCACACTGCAGGATGGGCTGCCCCCCCGCTACCAACTGGGTCCACTCCAGCTCACACTGGTGGCATCGTGCCTCCAGCCAAGCTCTGGAGCCTCTTTTCATTTGGGACTTTTTGAAGGCAGCAAAACGGAGGCTGCTAGAAAACCAACCACCCAAACCAAAGCCTTGGGAAGCGCCTGTCAGGTCCTACAGGACAGGGATGGCTCCTCGTGAGGACCCTGCAGGGTCCCTGTGCTGCAGCAGAAGCCACAGAGCTCAGCTCAGCCCGGTATGGAAGCCCCAGTACTGCCTGGGAAGTGGTGGCCTGGTGACGGTGGCAGTGACGCTGCCAGCCCTGGTGCCAGCCCTGCCAGGCATCACCCCAGGGAGCCAAACCCCATTAACCAGTTGGGGAAAGTGAGGCGCAGGAGGGGTGGGTGAGGCTGAGGCTCTCCCAGAACATGCCAGCACAGGATCAGAAGCTGCCGCTTCACTTCCCCACCCAGGTGCAGCAGGGACAGGCTGAGCACCCAGCCCAGGGCAGAGGGAGCTCCCCAGAGACACTGATCCCACTGGGAAAACTGGGAAACCCAGCACTGAGCCCAAAATGCAGCAAAGTTGAGCAGCCTCAGCCTGTCCCAGTGCCGGGACTGGGAGTTGAGCAGCCGCAGTGCCGGGACTGGGAGCTGAGTAGCCCCAGCCAGTCCCAGTGCTGGGGCTGGGAGCGGGGTAGTCCCAGTCGGTCCCAGTCCGGGGCTGGGAACGCAGCACCCTCCTCCTGCCCCCGCCCCTTCCCCCTCCCCGCTCAGCTCCAGCCCCCAAAAGCGACTTCTCCTGCCCCCGCGGACCGGCAGAGGCGGTGGCAGGGGTGGCCCCGCAGCCCTCCGGTCTCCTCTTTCCAGTCCCGTTTGCGTTTTGTTTTCATTTTCATTTCTTGTAAGGAATTGGGGGGGTTAAAACCNCGGGGGTTGGGTACACGGGGGGCTATTCCGCACTGTGAGGGGGTGCGGGTGCACAGCGGGGGGGTTGTGCACAGCTCGGGGTGGGATGTTTGGGCACATTTTGGGGGGACCTCCTTGTGGGGTGGGGGCACGGCTGTGGGGGGCACTGCTG
>VXBP01006309.1:7555-17669 GCA_013400115.1 Rhinopomastus cyanomelas | reverse complement strand
TCAGGGAGATTTCAGGGGACAAAGGGGGATTTGGGGGGGAAAAGAGGGATTTGGGGAAAAAAGAGGGATTTGGGGGGACAAAGAGGGATTTGGCAGCATTTTGGGGTGAAGGGGGGTTGGTGTTTGATTCGAAAGGAGAAGGAGGGAGAAGGAGGGAGGGGGGAGAAAAAGCAAGAGTTTAGCTCCAGGCTCACAACCAGTTCATCCCAGGGGGTGGCTGCAGGAGGCTGCTGCCCGTTACTGGTCAGACTGGAGTCCAGCAGGACTCCCAGAGCTCTTCCCCAGCCTCTCCTGATCCAAGGGGTTGCTCCTCCTTGGACAGGCAGGATCCCCTGGATTCATGATCCAATTAGCCTTCTGCTAACGAGCTCCTGGGGCTTTCATCTACCTGACTGGTGGAACCAGTTCAGCTCCCAGTTTGGGGTGGGAGCAGGGAGGCAGCTCTCCCCAGCACAGGGGCCGGGGCTGGCAGCTCAACTAGTCCTTCCCGTTTACAAGCAGAAGATTCCCCCCTCAAATATAAAGTGATAATTAAAATATTAATTAAACAGATAATAAATTGATAGAACCATAAAATCTTGAAAATAATTGAAAATAAAGAGAAAGAATCGAAGAAGAATCACAGAACCATCAGGGGTTGGGAGGGACCTCAAGAGATCAGCCAGCCCAATCCCCCGGCCACAGCAGGACCACCCAGCCCAAGACACACAGGAACAGTCCAGGTGGGTCTTCAACATCTCCGGGTCCTTCTGGAACTGAGGGGCCCACAGCTGGACACAAGCCTCCAGATGTGGTCCCACCAGGGCAGAGGAGAGGGGGAGGAGAACCTCTCTTGGTCCGCTAAGCACCCCGCTTCTGATCCACCCCAGGGTGCTGTTGGCCCTCCTGGCCACAAGAGGGCGACACTGCTGGCTCACGGTCATCCTGCTGGCCAGCAGGACCCCCAGGTCCCTCTCTACTCCACTGCTCCCCAACAGGTCACTCCCCAGTCTATACTGGTCCCTGGGGTTGTTCTCACCCAGATTCAGGACTCTATCTACACTTGCCCTTGTTCCACTTCATTACATGTCTCCCTGCCCAGCTCTCCAGCCTGTCCAGGTCCCGCCGGGTGGCACACAGCCTGCAGGGGTGTCGGTGACACCACCCAGCTCGGTGTCAGCAGCAAACTTGCTGACAGAGCACCCCGATCCCTCATCCAAGTCATTAAGGAATAGGTTGAACAGGATTGGTCCCAGCACCGACCCCTGGGGCACTCCACTAGAGACAGGCCTCCAACCAGGCTCTGTCCCACTGACCACTGCTCTCTGACTTCTGTCCTGGAGCAAGGAGAACTTGAAGAAGAACCTGGAAAGGACTCTGAAGAAGAGCCTGAAGAAGAGCCTGAAGAAGAACCCAAAGAAGAGCCTGGAAAGGACTGTGAAGAAGAGCCTGAAGAAGAGCCTGAAGAAGAGCCTGAAGAAGAGCCTGAAGAAGAGCCTGAAGAAGAACCTGAAGAAGAGCCTGAAGAAGAGCCTGAAGAAGAGCCTGAAGAAGAGCCTGAAGAAGAACCTCAAGAAGAACCTCAAGAACCTCAAGAAGAACCTCAAGAAGAACCCCAAGAAGAACCTGAAGAAGAACCTGGAAAGGACTCGGAAGAAGAACCGGCAGAAGAACCGGAAGAGATTTAGGAAGAAGGAGTTTGAAAACAATAAAGTAACTCAAAGAATCGCGACGACGATGACGACAGAGATCAAGGAGAAGCTGCTCTTCCCTCCCTGCCCTGTGGATTTTGAACCTTGATCTCTGCTCGGGAAGGGAAGGGAAGGGAAGGGAAGGGGTGGGAGAGCCCAGCTGCCCCTCCCTGCGGGGTTGGGAGGGGGCAATTCCCAGATTTGGGAGTTAAGAGGCCGGGGGGAGGCAAAAAGGGGACCCAGGGACCAGGGTCCCAGTTTCACCCAGGGTTGGACCCCCCCGCCCCCCTCACTGGGGTGCCCTCAGCCCCGGGCCCTGTGGGCGCTGCCACGCTGGCAGGACAGCGGGGTCACCCCTGCAGCTCCTGGGGCTGAGTCCCAGGGACTGGGGAGAGCCCAGCTGGGAGCAGGGGGTGTGAACTGGGAGCTGTGAGGGTTCTGCCCCAACCCCAACTGGTGTCTCCAGGGCAGCTCTAGTGCCTTGGCCCAGCCAGCAATGGTTTTAACTGGTTGGAGCAGCTGCTCTGCCCTGGGTGAGGCTGAGCCCTCCAAGGTTCCACCAGTGAAGCAGCCAGCGGGGCCACCAGTCTGTCCCCATCCCAACAGCTCATCCCTGTCCCACCAGTCTGTCCCAGTGCTACCAGTCTGTTCCCATCCTGCCTGTTTCTCCCCATCCCCACAGCTCATGCCTGACCCTGTCTCAATCCCACCAGTCTGACTCTGTCCTACCAGTCTGTCCCAGTCCCACCAGTTCATCCCCATCCTACCAGTCTGTCCCAGCCCCACCAGCCCGTCCCCATCCTACCAGTCTGTCCCAGCCCCACCAGCTCGTCCCCATCCTACCAGTCTGTCCCAGCCCCACCAGCTCGTCCCCATCCTACCAGTCTGTCCCAGCCCCACCAGCTCGTCCCCATCCTACCAGTCTGTCCCTGTCCCACCATCTCGTCCCCACCCTACCAGTCTGTCCCAGTCCCACCAGTTCATCCCCATCCTACCTGTCTGTCCCAGCCCCACCAGCCCGTCCCCATCCTACCAGTCTGTCCCAGCCCCACCAGCTCGTCCCCATCCTACCAGTCTGTCCCAGCCCCACCAGCTCGTCCCCATCCTACCAGTCTGTCCCTGTCCCACCAGTCCATCCCCATTCCCCCAGCCCATCTCTGTCCCACCAGCCTGTCCAGCTCCTCCCCACCATCTCCTGCCAGCGCTGCCCTGGCTCCCAGCATCAGGTTGCAGCTCCCTCAGGGTCTCAGGTTGCTCAGGTGGAAAATTCAGCCCCCAGCAGCCCCAGAAGGTCGAACCTGCCCTTTGTCTGGGGGAGCAATCGGAGAGCGGGGTGCCCCCACCCCAGAGAGCGGCGCCGGAGGAAGGGCTGAGCCCAGCCAGCGCCAGCTGGAGGGACGCTGGGTGACACCAGCTCCTTCCCCTTCGTGTCACTGGAAGAGTTAAAATCCCAGACTGAGGGGGCTGGGATCACCCAGTGCAGCCCCCAGCCACAGCAGGAGCCCCCACAGGAACAGCCCAGGGGGTTTGGGGTCTCTCCAGAGCAGGACACCCCTCTCTGGGCAGCTTTGGGACCCTCCCCTGGAAGAAGCTGCTCCTGATGCTCAGGGAGAACCTCCTGGCTTCCAGCTGGGGCCCAGCACCCCCTGTCCTGGCACTGGGCACCACCCAGCAGAGCTCCCAGCTCCTGACACCCCCTTGAGCTATTGATCAGCATCGATCAGATCCCCCCTCAGGCTCCTCCTGTCCAGGCTCTCCCACTCTCTCCTCCAGCCCCCCTTAGCTAGACTGGCTCCAGTAGCTCCCTGTCCCTCCTGAACTGGGGAGCCCACAACCGGGCCCAGTCTCCTGAAACCCCAAATCCATCCCAGAAATCCCTCAGGGACACAGGAGCTGATGAGGATTCCCAGCTGGCAGCACAAAGGGCTGGATGGTAGCCAGAACCTCTGGTGGGTGGGGGGAAGGGGCAGGTTCATCCCCCTGAGGTAGCCCAGAGCCACCCCCAGCCCCGATCCGGGGCCAAGCACAGACATTTTATCCCTGAGCAGCCCTAAAACCAACTGCTGTGGGTCTGACCCAAGGTGCCAGGTGGTTGCCAGGGGGCAGAGAGACGCCGCTGCCCCATGGATCCAGCAGAGTTTTGCCCCCCCAGTCGTGGAGAAGAGGGTGGGGTGGGTTTAGTTTGAATCCAGCCCCAACAACGGCGGCCTCAAACCCTCAGCACAGGATGATCCAGGCTGGAAAAGACCCTCGAGACCATCGAGTCCGACCACCACCTTGACTCAACCATGACCCTACGAGCCGTGGTTATGGGGTGGGAGCGGTTCAGCCTCCTGGATCCTGGAGGAGGAACCACTTCCCACCCATGTGGGGTCTCCACTGCTTCGAGGACTCCCACTTGGCTCCAGTTTTCCTCCTCCCACTGGGCAGCCCCACCTCAGATCTCCCCAGCTCCTGCCAACAGCCAACGCGGCAGCAGAACTCCCCGTCTTCCGCTCTCCTCCTGCTCCCCAAGACCCTGGATCAGCCTTCAGGGAGAACCCCCAACTCCAGCAAGGAAGCATCAGGCAGCTCAGCCCCGACACCTCCTGGACCGAGTGCTGGGGTCCCCCCAAACAGATCGGGACGCCCCAAGCAGCAACGAGCTGCCTGAGGGACCGAGGGCCTCGAGCGACTGGGGACCCCGCCGTTACCTCGTCGTCGCTCTCCACCTTGGGGTTGCTGGCCGTGCGCTTGAGGTTGCTGCTGAGGCTGATGCTGACGGTGGCGTCCGACTTGGACCTCTGGTGAGTCCTTTTGGAAGGCGAGAGGCCCGTGTCGGCGGCCGGGCTCAGCGCCGGCAGCTCCCTCCTCCTGAGAGCCGGCTTCAGCTCGTCCGAGAGGATGAGCTTGCGCAGCTTGGTCCCGCGGGAGTGGCGCTGCGTGGAGATGTGCATGTCCGAGGAGTAGGCGCCCAGCAGCAGGGCGCACTGCAGCGAGAAGTCGATGCTCTGGCGGCAGCGGTGCACGATGTAGGGCTTGATGGCGTCGCCCACGTCCTCGTCCATGTGGATGTACATGTTGAGCAGCTGCGGGAGGTAGAAGTCCACGTCCTCGTGGCGGAAGCAGAACAAGCGGTTCCCGATGTAGGCCTGCACGCCGGGTTCCTTGGAATTGTACAAGTACGAGATGGCCATGGAGATGTCAAAGAGCTTGGACTCGAAGAGCCGCAGGAGCCACGACTGCTTCTCCGAGTTGTTCTTCTGCCGCCTCCGGGCCGTTTTCACCGTGTTGGCCGCGGGCTCGTCGTCCTCCTCCTGGATCCCGGAGGCGCCGGGCGGATCGTCCAGGCACTTGACCTCGCAGCCCTCCCCGACGTCTCCGTTGGCCGTCAGATCCAAGGCGGGCCGCGGCGCTCGCTCCGGCTCCCCGCCGTCGGAGGAGGCTCCGTGCATCAGCTTGACCTTCTCCAGCACCTCCTCGCAGGCCTTCTTGGCCACCTCGGGGTCGATGACGGCCAGCTCCCCGACGCCCTCGGTGATGACGCCGAGCGCCGACGGCCCGCCGTTCCCTTGGGGCGCCGCCAGGCTTGCGGGCTCTGGGACGGAGTCTCCCATAGCAGCGGCGGGGCCGGGCGCTTCAGAGCTGCCAGGGAGACAAAACTGAGAGTCAGCGGCGCGAATCCGCGGAGGAAACCCTGCTCCCAGCAAAGGGGCTGCACTGGGAGACACCTCGAGGAGAACCAAGCGCTGGGAGGGGGGCTGCAACGAAACCTCCTCTCCGAGGGGAGGGGAAGGTGCCCTGAGCTGGTGCCACTGGGCCGGGGGAAGGTTTCCTCGAGCCCTTAGAAGAGCTGCAGGTATCAGGGAGCCATTATACAACATCCCCAGTTACCATGACAATCATAAAAGCAGAAAGAGCCAAAAAGAGGAGAAACAAGAGCGCGGGGAGGGGATGGGATAAATAAACAACCAGCTTGGGTCACGCTCTCCGCCCCAAGCACCTCGGGATCGGAGCTGAAGACGACACAGGGCCCAGCTGGAGCCTCTCTGCTGCTGAGGGAGAAGCTCCCTGGCTTCCAGAGTCCTCGACGAGCCCTGAACTACCTTGGAAAAGCTCAGATCAACGAGACAGGGGGGTGTGTTTCCCCCATAAAAAAGTGGAGGTGCAGCCCCACGGGAACCCAGCGGCCAGAGCCAAGCGGGATCGTCCTTCCCGACGTCGTTCCGGCGGCTCTGGCCGCTTCCCTCGATCGCTCAGAGGCTCCAGCCCGGCAGCTCGTGACCAGTGGCCGGGCACAAGGGCCTCTGACAAGCGGGAGCCCGTCGATTCCTTCCCATGGTGGCAAAAACCAGACCTTTGGGGAAAAGAAGGAGCTCAGGGACCCACTGCCCACTCCCTGGCTGTGTCCAGCGGGCTCCCGCGATGGGATGTGCCCCTTGGGAACGCGGCGACCTTGTCTTATCTCCGTCAGAGAAGCAGGAGAAAGGGGTGAGGAAACCCCCTCGTTGCAGCCCCTAGGAACCCGCCCCCCGATCCCTAAATCGGAGCCGAAGCGTGGCCGGAGCTTCCCCGAGCTCCATCTCCCCCTCCTTGTTTTCCAAGGGCTCCAGCTCTGCCTCTCACTCCGAGCAGAACAACAATCCCTGAGCAAAGTTCAGCCGCGGGAAGGAGCTCGGCAGCACCTCTGAGCCCGGCTGTTCCCTTCGCCCCAAATCCCACCTACTTCAGATATTTGCAGCTGCTTGATCCTCCAGCCTCTGTGAGCTGAGGGAAGCAGCTTTTTCCTTCCCAGCTGAGCCCAGAGAGCTCGTTCCGCAGCAGCGGAGGGCGATCCCCTGCCCCTGGGGTCTGGAGTTGGGGCGGGAGGAGGCCTGTGGAGTTTTGCTCCTTCTGGGATCCTCTGCAGTGAGAAGAGCCGGGGGAAAGGGGAAGTCATTTCACGGTGGGGTCTGCCAGAGGCTCAAACTCAGCAGGAATATCCAGCCCACGGAGGCTTCCCGAGCCCTGACCGGTGAGGGGCGCAGGGAATCGCCCCAACACCCTCCTGGTTGAGCACCAGCACCTCAGAGCCCGTTAAACCCCTCTTCCCATCCCCACAGGGGCAATTCCAGGCCTCACACCCCCTCCACGATGCCACCCGACCGACTCACACGAGGTGTCGGGATGACTCCCCGGCCTCAACCCCCAGGTCCTTCCGCCACCTTCAGCGGCCGGCGAAGGGGCCCCGGAGAGGAGCCGGTCGGCCAGAGCCGACGGCCGCTGAGCGGGTTACCCTTGGATTAAGGGATAAATCCACCCCCGGGCCGCCGGGTTAGCTCGGCACCGCCGGGGCCTTCTTTTTCAACCAGCAAGTTGTGCTGCCGAATGACGACGATTTGGCTTCTCAACCCTCCCCTCCTGACCCTCGACAACACGCCAGGGCCGTCTGGAACCCGCCAAGGACACATCTCTGCCCCCTCCAGCTCCATCAGATCTCACGGAGGATTCACCTCCACAGGGTTAACAAGCTGCTCCCTCCTCCCAAAGGCTGGGGTAACCCCCCCACCACGGAGTTGAGATCAGCTCACGGGGTTCCTCCTCCACCCACGGCAACACCCCACTGAGTTTCTCCCCCGGAGCCATCGACTGAGGATGGAGCAAAGGGAAGGCCCCAAGAGAGCATCGAAGCTGCTGGTGAAGCAGCAATTCCAGGGCTCCGAGCCTTTGGGAAGGGCCAAAAGCAGAGGGAGATGTCTCCGGGATGGGAGCTGTGGGTTCTGCAGGAGGGAGAGCAGAGCGAAGCCTCACTCCTGCCTGACTGGAATAAGAAATATTAGCCCTGGCAGGGAACCAGGAGGACGGGCTGAAGCTTCCCCAGGACATCTGGTCTCTATTAGGCTGCAGGAGTTTTTGTTTTGCTCAGCGCTCGCGGCCTCTGGGGTCTCGCTGAGCCTCCAGGAAGGAGGGACAGGGGCAGAGATGGCTGCAGGAGCCCTCAGGGGCAAACTCGGAGGAACCTGCCGTTGTGCATCGTCCCCCGCAGCGGTTCCGCCTCCCCCCACCGCGGTCCCACCGAGGGGAGAGGGAACGGCGCAGCCTGCCAGCGGCAGAACCGCCCCGACAGCCCTTCCTTCGCTCCTTCCTCCTCCTCCGCACAGGACACAGCCCCGCGGGGAGAAGAGAGAGCAGCGACCTGCTCAGGAATTCAGGGACACCCCTTCACCCCCAGTTTGGGGTCTCTCTCCCCTCTGAGAGCCCCAGCCCCTCGGCAGAGGTAGGTTTGGCCTGGAAACCCTTCGGCAACCTCGTCCACACGGAGACCCCCGGCCTCACGCGCTCTGCGCTCGCACCCCGACGGATCCTTCTCGCTCTCCGTGGGCGAGGACAAACCCTTCCATCCCGGCTTCCAAGAGCGGCAGAGCCGGGAGCCAGCCAGGAAGTCCCCTCCTCCCCGTGATCACAAGGTTCTCTCCTGCACCCCAACGCTCCCACGCGGGGTTGGGGATGGAAACTCCCAGCTTGTGAGTGGAGTCGTCACCCAGATCCCCGTCTCGGTGCTTCTCCAACGCCCCAAGCGAGACGTCTGGACACGACACAACGTGGAAGGAGGAAAAGCAGGAGCCCACGTCGCTGGCTCCCACTCCATGGGCTGCGTGAGGATAAATCCCTCAGGAGTCAAGGCCCAAGGCCAAATGCCACTCAGAATTCCACGGGAGAAGTCACTCACTGTCTTCTCCACCAAGCAGAGGCTCCGAGCTCCGGGCTGGAGCCGATCCCTCCGCATCCGCGGAGATTCCCCCACCACAGACAGCTCCCCGAGGGGACTGCAGACCCTCCAAGGAGCCCAAGAGCCTCTCACAGAGTTGGAAACTAGTGTTTCTACCCAGTGACTTCCACACGCCGCTTCCCAGTTCCACCAGGGGTTAGAGAGAAGTGGGGGGATGGCAACGGGAGCCACTCGACGGGATCGACGGGGCTGAGAGCTAATCCAAGCAGAAGTCTCCCAGGGGAAGAAATAATGACCCAGGGGGGTACAGAGCCCAGTGCCCCACAAAACCCATGGCCCCAGCATGGTCTAGGGGGGGTCACTGGGACTGGAGTCAAGGGTTTAGGCAATCACAAAGGGATCCTAGGAGAAAGAGGAACAGGGGGATGGGATACGGAGAATGGAAATGCAGAAGGGATGTGAGAATGTGGCATGGAGAAGGGGATAAGGAGGACACAGGGATATGGAGAAGAAGATACGGAGAAGGGGAGAGGGGAAGGGAGACGAGGACGCCAGGGGAAGGGAGACGAGGACACCGGGAGAAGGGAGACGAGGATACAGGGAGAAGGGAGATGAGGATACAGGGAGAAGGGAGAAGAGGATACAGGGAGAAGGGAGATGAGGACACCGGGAGAAGGGAGACGAGGACACCGGGATATGGAGAAGTGGACAAGGGGATAGAGGGCTCAGGAGAAGGGGACACGCAGGGCCCCGGCGGTACCTGGCTCGATCCCATCCTGCTCGGCCGCGGCTCCGCTCCGGGACGGCGACACTCGGGGCAGCTCCAGCGGTTCATCCCGAGCAGCGGCTCCGCGGGGCTGCGGGGACGATCGGCTGCGGCTGGCAGAAGGGACAAAACAAAGAATTCAATTAAAGTAAGAAATTCAATTAAAAAAACGAAAAAAAAAAGGGGGAGAAGCTGATTCTGCTGCGCGAAGGGGCGCGGAGGAGGCCCCGGCCAGCCCCAACAGGAGGAAGCGGCGGCTCTCGAGGAAGTAGCGAAAGCCGGGGCCGGTCCCGAACCTTCAGGGGCCGGTCCCGAATCCTCGGGGCCCGGTGGCCGACCGCCGGGAGCAGCCCGAAAGCGGCTCCGCAGACCCCCCACCCCCAAACCCCCTCCCGGGGTGACGCGAAGGCGCGAAGGCCCCGGGACAGTCCGCGGGGGGAGGCCGGGGCGGAGCTGGGCCGCTTCCGGTGCCGGTAGTGGGGGTCCCGGAGGGGAGGGATCGGGGCGGGACTCGGGGGATCCCGGCGCTCACCGGAGCGGAGCCGGGCGCAGCGGCAGGGGCTGGCGCAGGCCCCGGCCCGGGGCTGCCCGCGGCGCCGCCTGACGGGGGTGGAAGGGCCGGGCGGGCCTTGAGGCCCCCGGCTGAGAGCGACCCCTGGCGGCCTGGAGGTACCAAGGATGAGCGAGGGGGCGGGGCCTGGAGGAGGGGGCGGGGCCTCTGCTCGGGGGCGGGGCCTCTGCTCCGGCGCGGCTGTTCGCGTCCCTCCACGAAGTCCCNCCCCCCCACTGTCCCGTGTCCATTCTCTCTGCCCTAGGTCCCCTCAATGTCCCATTTCCATCCTGTCCCCACCGTGACCCTTTCCTATATCTCCCCCAATGTTCCCCCTCAAGGTCCCCCAATACCTGCCCCACTGTCTCCTGTCACCCCCATGTCTCCCCCAATGTCCCCCCATGTATCCCACATGACCCCCCCACTGTCCCATATCCCCC
>VXBP01006306.1:47940-58879 GCA_013400115.1 Rhinopomastus cyanomelas | reverse complement strand
GGAGAGGAACTCAGAACTAATAGAATATGTATGAATCAATTAGATATGTAAATAGTAAACCCTATAAACTATTCCTGTAAGTTGTAACAGGTGCTTGCGAGGTGCCCCACATCCTTGCCGGGCCAAACGTATTGTAATTCAATTATTCCATTGTACACAAAGACTTTGCCTCTGTAGCATCAAAGGTGTTCCTAACACTATGTAAAAAACAAAATCACAGGATCATAGAAAGGCTAAATTTGGAAGACACCTTAGAGATAATCTACTCCAATCTCTCTCTCATGGACTGGGACACTTCTCAACTAGACTTGGTTACTTAAGGCTTCATCCAACCTGATCATGTATACCTCCAGAGAGGAGACATCCATAAACTCTCCAGGCAATTTATTTGAGTCTCTCCACTCTTGCACTGAATTTCTTCCTAAGTTCTAGCCTAGACCTACTCTTCTTCAAGGGGACTCCTCCCCGTGTCCTATCACTAGACACCAATGTGAAAAGTCCCTCACCAGCCTTCTTGTAGGTTCCCTTCAGGTACTGAAAAACGCTTGCTTGACAATACTGTAGACACAATTTATTACATTTCCATCTTGTTTTAAGTAGAAACAAAGATCTCTGGTTTAAGCAAAGCAGAACAAAATCCAAACACACCTACCACTTTGCTCTGGTGCCTATGAAAACAGCAAGAGTGCAGATGGCTACTAAAAATCCTTTACATTGTGGATATGCCAAGAACATCTCAGTACTGCTTCAGCTCAGCAGGATGTGAGATGGCTCTAACTCCTTTTCTCAAAGCAAGTAATAATGGTGACATAAAAAAAATAATAACTTGAAGTCCAGATAGCTTTTAGTCATCTTAGCTAATACTGACTCAGTATCAGGGAACAATGGGCCCAAATACCCTCTTTTGTCTTTTAATTTTAAGACAAAGCATCAGAAACTTATCACTGGAGCCTCCAGCAGTAAAGGGCAATATTCAAGAACAGCGGCATCATAGCATTGAGAGGTTGGAAACTAAATTTTAATCCCAGAACATGCAGCAAGATGCTGTTTTCTAGATGTGGAAATTTGTGAACAGTAATGACTAATTTCTACTTAAGTTAGAGACCCAGCACACTGAACAATCTAGGATTTGCCCCTATTTTAACAAAGAAAAACAAAGAGAAGTACATGACTAACAAGAGTTGGACTATCTCCCTAGTATTAGAATAACAGAATTAGTGGACACTTTCAATCAGATGCTCTGCCTACTACTGGCAAATCTAAATTTTTTTCTAGAAATCTTATGCAACTTTAAAGCTGGATTTTTTTGGTTCTGTTTTCTGAAAGTGTCTTCCAAGCAAGAAATGTGCTGATTTACAGTAAAAGCCTCACTCAGAGGCTTAAAAATCATACTAATTTTCTAATATACTCAGAATGACATGTATTGCTGTTACAATGCTGACTACACAAAATTATACTTGTAATTAACTCCAAGCAGTACCGACCCAAGTTTCTACACATCTTTTAATATATGTTTTCCTTAAAAACAAAATCCTATGTATTGTATTTCCTTTTTTCATATCTGTCTCAAATAATAACCAGGAATTTTATTATTTTATTACATTATTATTAAATTCCCAATAAATGATTTACTTTTTTAATGTTAAAATAGATTTTTTAATGTCCACAAATGTGTAGACAAAATTTCCATCAGTTAAAACTTAATATTAGAAAAGTTATACAGCATTTACTTCCAGAGAAAAGTTTCAAAGTCTATGTTTTAGTGGAGAATACAAATAACTGCAATTAATTACATCACATATACAGTAATATTAGACATAAAGCCAAAGTATTACAAAGTTACTATACCATCAGGGGGCAAATTGTACAGCTGAGCCACAGGACCACTGGCTGGGATAACTGGGAGTTGAAAATGGAAAGCACTTTTAATAGTTGGTAAAGGAAGACGATTTTTAGGAAAGCATTTTCTCATTATAAGGCTGGATGTGTTCACAAGGGGATCAAGAGTTCTTACTGCAAGGCACTCCTGTAAACCAGAAAATAAAGATGACAAGAGAAAAGTATCTCTCAAACCAACAGTCAAACTACGTATTTTACATATTGCTAGAATTCACTTTGTTTACAAAAAATTTGGTACTTTTGCAAATACTTTGTTTGCAATAAATTTTGCTAATATCTTCTTGAAGGCCAAATTAACTTTTATCAGCTTTTTTTAAACTCAGTTCAACAGTCCCTGCCAAGACAGTCACAGCTAAATAACAGCCAACGAGACTTTAATTCTACATCATGAATAACATAAAAGAACTATGATGAATTAGACTGGATTCTGGATTAAGTGTTTTAAAGTCTAAGAGGCAAAAGCAGTAACAAAACAATCCAACTGAAATAAACTTACTTGTGAAATGTTGTAAAGAATTTTCATCCCATTGGCATCAATGAATGCTTTTCTTCCCAATTTGATGTTCGTAACATTTTTAATGCACTGTAGAACTCCTTTACGTATCAGCATATATCTGTGTCTACTATCATGTTGGTGCCAATCAACATAAATTGTTAAAAGTACCTGCACATATCCTCGGTCTACTGCTCTTCTGGCATTTGTTTCTTTATTAAAAAAAAGTTTGAGAAAATTAATATTTGCCCAATTACTTCAGTATTATTTTCAAATTAATGTTAAAATTATTATTTTTACCCAAATAACTCAACTGTTCCTTTTAAAATAGTATTTGCCTACGCTTAACAAAGTTTTTACATGAAACTAAACAGGTGATGTAAACAGATGGAATGCCAGAGTCCAATAGTCTACACTTCATTCTTCAGAATAACATTGCATGTAATTTTCATCGTTGACCAGAACAATGTAAGTGTAATCAAATTTTATTATACTTTTAAGTGTAATAAAATACGCCATCAACTAGTATGTTACAAAAAAAAAGAGGCATCTATATTAAAGTACACCACTACCAACACATTTGGTAAACACAAGATTTTAAACAAACTTATCACTTATATCCCATGCAATTTTGCAACAACTACCACTCAAACCTGATAAACTCAAAATACTCCAAATACTGTGGCATCAGTACGAAAATGGCACTCTTCACCTCAGAAAAGATGCTATGGTTTTATGAAAAGATTTACTTATTTGAACTGCAGGGAGTTACAAACCTAAAACCCCTCTGTACTGAATACGACACATAAAAATCAATGTACAAGAGACCTTGTTTTCAAGACACACATTTTTAACATTTCTTTCCCAGTGTTAAACTGCTAATTTCCAGAACAGAATACTGACAACACTTCAGAAATATTTATTTCCCCAAATTTTGAAAGGAGAAATTCGAAAATTAATAACCACACAAATCTACAAGACCAAGGTATCACTTTGATCAAACTTAACAAAATTCATCACTTCGTAATACTTGTTGCAGAAGTTTTGTGTCACTTGCTGGAATGATTTTATGTAAATCTAATCACACTTCAGTTCTTAGCCAACTACACTAAAACTAACAGGAATGTTGTAGCATTTATACAAAACTTTGGAGAGAAGGAGCTTGTAGTTCCTTGTCAATTAGAACCCTAATGCAGAATCTGCAGACTGCATTTGTCAGGAAAGGTACTATTACTGCTAAGGTAGCCAATGTCTGGGAACAGACCATCATTTTGGTTACCTTTCACAAGCATCACTGACAGACTTGTCATTAGGACCCAAGACCTAAGGAAGACACCTGAAGAAAACCTAATTTTACTCTGTTATCCAAGGTATAAAGAAGATACACAGGAGATACTGAAGGGCTAAGGCGAGTGAAGGCTGTTTGTCCACCTTAGATTCAGAAACATAAAAGCAGTGCAACATTTATGCTGCTTAAATGAAGGCACTCTTAACTAAAGATATACGTATATACTTAAAAAATGTTAAAGAATCAGAGAATGCAGATAAAACTGTAGTCTCATTTCTAAATTTACTAGCCTTGAGTTTGCCATGGCCACAGACTTACACACATATATATTTCAACTAGACAAACAGTTTCTTGCAGTTCACTTACTTGATTTTAGCAATGCAGCAAGTGTATCTAAAGCAACCCTGTCAACACAACAAGAAAAGTCAAAACAACAACCAACCAGTAAGCTTAGCCTACAGTATTTTGTAAAGCTACTGTTTTCCACAGGTGCATACTTCAACCAGGTGGTAGTATACAAAGAAAGGGCTATTTCCAGTTCAGTCCATGTATATATTTTTACCCTACATTCACTTAAAAAAAAAATCCCAAGCAAAAAGAAAAATGTGAACAAACAATAAAAAAACACCATATAGGGGTGAATAAAAAGGTACCAATATTTTATTGTTTTTTTAAAACACAATAGCCCACCAAACATATGTTGGTGCTGCTTCCTACTCTGTTTTCTGTTTTGCTATCAGTCTACAATTGCCTTGAAGTAAAGTAGGAGAAAAATTATATTACAAAATAAACAAATAATGTTGCTTAACAAACATCAAGGAGATGTGCGAGACAATTCGACAAATTGAAAATTTATGTGATTTTCTTGTTTATCTTTGTATGTGAATAACCATTCTATGTTTTCTGTGCAGGAACACTACAAACAAAACCGAGTATTTATATTCTTTTGGCAGTACTGTAAGTAGACATTTAAATATTTTGTGCTGCTCTACAAAGTTAAATTAAAATGTCAGATTTGTAGTTCTCCTTCCCACCTCCTTTACTTTTCAGGTATAAGTTACATTTTTCTAATATGATTTTTCATTTACAAATTTTGAAACTATCTAAGGTTTTTCTATCTACTATATTTAAAGACCTTACTTACTTCATAAGGCTAGTGTTCTTTTTACTAAAAGGACCAATGATCTTAAACAGCAGTTCCACTACCCCATTCTTTCCCAAGGACACTGCATTTACAGCTGAAAGAGTTAAACAAAGAATCAATTTTAAGAAACTCCAGTAAGAAAAGCAAAATAAGAAATATAATTTTCCTCAAAACACTCAAACCACAAAATGTACACAGAATTTTCAAGTGTACAGAAAAATGTAAGATACATTTATGCTTTAGGATATACAAGGACCAACAACACTCTGCATATAATTAGTATAATCATTAGTCCTGAAAAAACTCTGAAAAGAAAAAGACTATTACTTTACAAATAAAATCAGGTATTTGAATGCATGCTTCTGCTTGCTTTCTTACACACGTGTCTAAAAGAATTTTCTAACAACAAAATCTCAAGAATTTATCAACTCAGCAGGGCTTCTAAAATTTCAAGTATAACAAGTTCTGAGTTGCTACTATCCTTTAGCATTGAAGTAGATAGGTATCTCCACCAGGATTTGAAAGCCAAGCATTTGCCGTAAAATTTAAAAATGCCATCAATACAGGCTTCAGTTCAGCAATATGGACTTATAACAAAGAAAAAATAATGCAACTGCAAGCTGACTTCAACACAAATGCTGTTACTAGTGCAGAATGTAGTTGCAACTTGGGTTCAAGTTGCAATTTCATCCTCATGAGTAGCAACACTACACCACTTGAAACCAATAAAAGTTACGCGTCTCCTCTGGTAGCTACTGCACAAAAACTTTTAGAGTACTACCTTTTGCAATGAATAAACCACATTTTCTTTAAGAGTGAGAAATGCAAGCATACAGAATTGTTCAAAGCACACTTCAAAACAGATCAGTTCAATTTCCCATTTTTGGTATGAAGGAAGTTTTCTGCTAAGTTATTGATCTATCTGTATTAAATTTTTCAATTTGAAAACTCTTCACTTTGTTATCAGACAGCTCAACAGAAAAACTTTCCACATATGAAAAGAATTGAGGCTTTATTAATTATAGGTGCTGATATGAATGTCCTTAAAACAATCTTGCAGATCAAATAAATTCTCTTAGAGAAATGTGGTTAGTTTTCCAATTTCTTGTATTATTTAAGAGGTATAACAGCCATTTTGAGCTCAAATGAAAAAAATTAAGGCACTGTAACTGACAGGAGAGTTACACAACACTTTATTCAACTTCCTATTGCCGGTCTGAGCAATTAACTAGTCTCATGTGGAAGAGTATTAGTCAAATAGTATGGCACTTCAACACAACTGGAAAGAAGATAACTTTCATGAATACTTACAGTTGGTTGAATAAACTCTTAATACTTGAAGACATGGCAATAGTACCCTCTGGTTTTGCAAGTTCTGCTTCACTAAATTCAATGATATATTTAGGGCACCATTAATTCTTGCTTTCATGCCAATCTTTTTGTCTGACATCAAAGAAAAATAAGATCAATCACACTGATTTTCAAATTATCAAAAAATAAAAGCTAAAGTGAACAGTGAATTCTTTCCACTTATAATTTCAATTCCAGAAATCATAATTTTTATCTCCACTGTACTCCTCCTGATGTTCTCCTCTAATTATCAGTATACAGATGCTTATAAAACAATAGAAATGTAAGTTTTAAGTGTCAATTATAAAAGTGGAAAGTATTATGCCATATTACTTAAGCATATCATCACCTTTTGGACCGATTTTTGCAAGAAGAGTATGAAGAAGCACCATTAATTCTTCATTTGGTGGACAGTCTTTGCTGGCAGTCAAAAGCAGCTGCAATAATATCTGTGTCCCTCCTTTAGTGACTAAAACACTTGCTCTCCGACCACCACCTAGAAATAAAAACTCAACTTATCTCCGAATTGAAAGAACAATTAAAAATCTAAGATACAGTTATCATAAATAAAGTTGTAAAAATACCAATATTTTCTTCATATTTGACTACATTGGACCTAGAGCAACATAAATTATTTATGTGTGACCATCTGAGAAGTGACTTCAGTCTGTATGTTCCTTTTACTGGGCATATAAATCAGCTTCAGCAAACCTCAGAAAACAAAAAACCGACAAAACAATCAAGTACACACCAAAAAAACCTCATTCCCAAACACTGAAGGTCTGTATGTGATTATACTACTGTATTTTCATGCAGTTGCTTAATGAAAACTTACCAGCTGAGACTACCTCAATGAGAATATTCAATATATTTAGAATAGTTTGAAGATCTTTTATATTCTGCAATAAAAAACAGATGTATTTGCTTAGTACAGAAGTATAATACAGTAGTTCAAGCCTGGAGAAACTGTCACCACTAAAAAGAATTTGAGATGTAATCTCTCAGGTAACCACCCCACTATGCAGCCTAAATTAATGACAAAACCAATTAAGCTCTAGTTTGGAGTATGGGATATTTATTAGAACAACTGAATAATTATTTCTTAGAATATTTAAATGAGGACAGAATACATTAAACAGGTTGCGATGCCTCAACAGCAATTCTAATCATTACAGTCCTCCAAGCTTTGGATACTAACTAGGATTGGATAGTATTACTAATAATAGAAAGCCCAATGACAAAATGAAAACTTGCTATGTACCTATAACCACAAAGATCAAAAGGTTTTACCTCTAGGGTTGATAGCATAACTTCTATTCCAGTGGAACCCTTAGAGGTCATCTCTTTCCTGGTTTTTTCTGCCAGTGAGAAGAAGACCATTTTTCTTTTAAGATACTGGCTTGCAGAAAAAGAAGTTATACACAGATCGGCTAGGAAAGCTGCACTGCAAATAAAAGTCTACCATAAAGCTAACTACAACAATTAAAACACATAAGTGATTTAAAAATGCATTTCTATTTCACTTGTTCTACAAACTTGTCATGTCTTAGAGAAAAAAACCAATCTGTAAGAAGGGTCTCTTCCAAATCCTTTTAGTCTTTATACATATATACACATATATGTGAATTACTACTGAAATGATAACTGTGTGACAATAGAAAATGCACTCAGTACAACCAATACCAAACAGCATTAAACGTGGCCTTCAACATCTGCTTTCAACAATCTGTGACAAAAACAGATAGGTAATGAAATTCACCCAACAAAACCAAAAATAGAAAGTTCAGCAAGAAAGAAATACAAGAAGGCTCAAACGGAAACCTACTAAAACCACAAAACTTAGATACTTACCTTGACTCTGAACCAGATGAAGGATCTTTGAGGTAACATATCTGGCATTATCTGCTTCTCCTCCTACAGAGTCCAAACTGATCTTCTCTAGCTGCGACAGCAAAGACGTAGTCCGAGAACTGGTAGAAACACTACAAGAAACATTTTTTCATATTTTTTCATCTAGATCAGAGGAAAAAAATTAAAACCAAACACTAGGATGAGGTGTAGGGCTGTGACTACAAAATATGACACCATTTGACACTGGAAGCTTAAATCTTGCACCTTAAAGCAGACAGTTAGAGGTGTGAGACAGGAGCAGTAAATCTTAGGAATACATAATGATCAGTGCCTAGAGGCAGAATGTTGTTTGTTGTTATAAACATGGGACATTAGTTTAGTGCTAAGAGGAGAACCAGAGGAGTAGGTAAGGTAGGAGGCTGATAGGATGCTGAAGTGAATTACTGTGTTTACCTTTGAAGGCCTTGTGTTAATTGCTTGTTGTGAAAAACAGAACTAACCAACCATGTAACCTCTGAATGTGGTAAGACAAAGATGATTGGCAGAATGTAGCTATTGAGGAATACTGTATGGTATATAAACCCAGCTACTTTGTAGAATAAACATTTTCTGATTAGTGACTTCTGGTATCTGGGCACCACCAGTCTACCCCCTCACACATGGCAGTAATGAGGTAGCTAGCATGTAACAATATTACCTAACCAGAGATGAGGCTTAGGCAAGCAGGCAAATACCTTCTGTAGGATATACGTAGGAAAGTGCCTCATAGGGGTAGAACAGTGACCTTGCTTAGTATTTAGCTGAAACAAGCTGATAAGGAAGCAAAGAGCTGCTCAGGTCCTTAATTAAAATAAGTAAAACCAGTGGAAACTGGGTCTTCAGTTTGGACCAGTAACAACTCAGATCTAGGCATGTGCCACCAGTGAAGTTTACTGGTGTTCAAAGGAGGACGACGTCTTACTTCCACTCAAAACAGTGATGAAATTCCACCAAGCCCACTCCAACAAAGGACTGTACCTGCCCAGATAGGAGGAGACCTAATTTACATCTGAAGCAGGGAGAGGTGGGGACAGGATATGAATATGTATAGGTGGGTGGGGGGGAATCTCATGAATGTGTATTACTTGACAATTTATAATCCTAGATTTTGCAGCCAGTGAGTTTGTAGAGTTGTGGAGGCGCTAGCCCCCCATATGCCTGCCGGCAATAAATGACCTACCTAAAACTCACAGGAGTCTTGTGTGTCCCTTTTGCTAACTCAACCAACAGAAATCCTATACCAGAGTAACAGGAGTGAGTAATTCATCTTCACATTTTGTCTTGAATGACAAACAGTCTTAATTGTCATTAATTTTGGCAAATCTAGACATTTTGCAAAGCCTGCAGTGAAGGAGATTATTTATATGTAACAGCTTCTCCAACATGATTTATTATTTTTTTATGTCAATTGGAGTAACTTGTATGTGTCAGGATACATCAAACCTGCCATTCAAGTTAAAACTGGCCAAAAAGTCTACTTGTCATATAGACTGATGTTTTGGAAGTCAAAGAAAACATTCTCTTTTCATTTATGAAGGAAATAAGCCAGCATCCATCAGCTGGAAAACAAAATAATAAAACCACCATTTTGAAGAAAAGATTTTTTGAAGTGTCCAGAACTACCACCGGAATTTTAATTAATTTTGAACACAAGGCTATTTAGGCCTAATACTATGAAGTAGCCTTTAAAATATAAGTTAAGGAAAAATTTAAAAACAGGTATTTGTATAGACAGGTAGATTACAAACTGATGTATATATTTATACTATTCAAACTAGATTATTATTCAAAATAATTTTGAGATAGTCATTTTGACATGAAAGTAATTTTTCAACGAATGTTTAATATCTGAATTATAGTCACATAATTCTCTTTAGCTTGGAGAAGAGGAGACTGAGGGGTGACCTCATTAATGTCCACAAATATTTGAGGGGTGGGTGTCAGGAGGATGGCACTGGGCTGTTCTCGGTGTCATGTAGTGATAGGTCGAGGGGCAATGGTTGTAAGCTGGAACATAGGAGGTTCCACATCAACCTGGGAAGGAACTTCTTCACAGTGAGGGTGACAGAGCACTGGAACAGGCTGCCCAAGGGGGTTGTGGACTCTCCCTCACTGGAGATGTTCAAATCTGTCTTGGATCTGTCTTGGTTGCTAAAATACTACATTCCCTGTATAAGTAAAGCCTAATCCCTACAATCCTTTCTCACAGTCCAAACCCAGGTTGAATAATAGAAAGCTGTTATTAACTGCATAGGCTTTATTTTGATTATTGTTATTCCTCCATTTATCTACAGAACTTGAAATACTCCAAAATAAAGCAAAAATTTTAATGAAACGCACAAGGTCTGTTGATGTGGTATACAAACTGACAAACTTAGAAGAATGTTATCTTCACCAGATCAACTGTCAAAACAATTAGAGTCCAGCCGAACCAATAACATTTGAAATCAATGTGTAAGAGAACCACTGTTTCAATGTGCAGACATATGCACATATGTTATTTCAACTGTGTTGCAGTACTGGTTTCATTATGAAATAAGTATAGTTTGAAAGCTGGAAACAAACCAAGAAATGAAAGATGACCCTTAAAAACAAATGAAAAAAGAAAATATAAATTTTCATTAAGACAACAATCACTTACATGCATTAACATTTCAGAACAAACCTGACTTTGAAATGCTACAGTCTGCAAAATTCAAGCTACATTTGCACATATAAGTAATATCACAGTATCACAGTAATGATAAGGTTGGAAAAGACCTTAAAGTTCATCCAGTCCAATCTAAATCCAAATAAACCCAGTAATCCTAACATCTAGCATCTAGATCATGCCACTCAGCACCTCATCCAGTCTAACCTTGAACACCTCCAGGGA